>JAULBS010098314.1:0-16459 GCA_032355785.1 Symmetromphalus regularis | reverse complement strand
TGCCAAGACAAATTGATGGTAAAAATGTCTTCACTCCTAGAACCAAAGTCCATGGTATTAATCAAACGGCAAGTCAATTCGGTGGTAAAAGTTCCTCCCCTAATACCAATGTTCATGTTAACCAAATGCCAAGACAAATTGATGGTAAAAATGTCTTCACTCCTAGAACCAAAGTCCATGGTATTAATCAAACGGCAAGTCAAATCGGTGGTAAAAGTTCCACCCCTAATACCAATGTTCATGTTAACCAAATGTCCACCCAAGTTAATTCTAAACGAACATTACCTTCTCGTCCAGGCATTCAGTATATTAAGCAAACCCCGCAAAATTTAAGTAAAACGTTAGCTTCTTCGGCTGATGCTTTCAAACCGAATACGCAATCCAAATCAACAACAGGACCAAGCAAGCTTCCATCGCGTTCAACACAACTACCTCAGACTTCATCAGTTGCACAGGTTACGCCTAAAACAAAACGAATACAACCAGCACCAATAGCTAATGCTAAACCGCCACAACAACCACGTTATGTAATGCAGTCTCCAATGAATATATCACCGGACGAACTTTATTTAGCAATGCTTGCAACAGGAGGTGAATATGAACTAGCAGAACCTGCATCAACGAGTTATTCCTTCAAACAAAAAGGTCAGACTTCAGAAAGATTAAGTGAACTTCCTGGCTCACCAAGGTTTTTATATCATTCTCCACCAAGGTCAGGTCAGATTTCAGGAGCTAGTGAATCATCAGTTGCTCCAAACCCCTTGTCCCATTCTTCTATAAATAGAGAACAGAATTCAGAAAGGGTAAGGGAATTACCCGGTTCTCCTTCTTTCTTGTCCTCAAAGTCCTCAAAAACGCCCATACCAAATTATTCCCCTTCTTCAACAAATAGAGAACAGAATTCAGAAAGGGTAAGGGAATTACCAGGTTCTCCTACTTTCTTGTCCACAAAGTCCACTAAAAGAACCACACCAAATCATTCCCCTTCTTCAACAAATAGAGAACAGAATTTAGAAAGGGTAGGAGAATTACCCACGCCACATCAAATGTCCTGGCCAGATGCAGAGTTCGTAGAAATGTTGTCCTTCTTAGAATATCTTTCCTCTACAAATTTCTCTCCAGTGCCAAAACGTCACCAGCCTTCTTCCAGCAATAACAACACAGGACAGAACGGTCAAAATGTTAACAAGTCTTCTAATACACGTAAAACAGTTGGATTAAGGAGTTCTTCACCAGCTGTAAATCCGAAACGTCCTCGGAAATCTCAAACGGGTCGCTCCAAACCATCAACGACAACAGGGAGTTTGGCTCAAAACTTACACTACCCTTTAACGTTAAGGGATTTTGATTTATTACTTAAATAAATTGGTTTTAACAAAATGATGTGTCGTATCTTGAATGGTCTAAAGGTGTAGAAGACTTTCAAAAGCAGCTGAATGAGGTAATTTTAATAAATCCGATCAACAAAGTTGTGACGGTCAATTTCATATCATTTGATAATAATTTAACAAATTATAGATTGTTTTGTTTTGTTTAACGACACCACAAGAGCACATTGATTTATTAATCATCAGCTACTAACGTCAAACATTTGGTTATTTTGACACTTAGTCAAGTGCGAGCCAGGCGCCAACGAGTTTTGAATCACTGTCATCAGCTTGAGAGTCCAACGTTCTATTGCTGGACCACCGAGGATCTCTGACAGACAGATTATCGACATCTATAGATTAAATCGGGCTTAAACCATGGGTAATAAGTACCGAGAATTTGACTTATGAGGACTCATACTGAAGACAGTGGTTCAAAATCCGTCGGAGACTGACTCACACTTAAGTACATGTCATATTTCCAAATGATTGAATCCAATAGAAGATGATTAATAAATCGTGTTCTTACCGGTGTCGTTAAATAAAAATAATCACTTCTGGTGTTTAATAATCTTAACATCAGGCTGGTGTGTTTTTCTCCAGGTTTTTAACGTATTTCATAAACCATAGTTAACCTAGATTTCGATAAAACCCAGTATCATAACCAGACATGAAACAAAAAGTTAAGTATTTTATTTAACGACGCCTCTAGATCACATTGATTTTTTATTTTATCATCGGCTATTGGACGTCACTCATATGGTCATTTTGACATATTTATTTAAAGGAAACCCACTGTCGCAACATAGACTTCTCTTTCCAATAAGCAGCAAGGGGTATTTTATATGCACCGTCTCACAGACAGGACAACACATACCACGACCTTTGATGAACTAGTTATGGACCACTGGTTGGAACGGAAAATAGCCCAAACTGCAGGCCAGATGGGAAATTAAGTCTCCATTACAAACTGGTCATTAAGTATTTTTTGTAATTAGTGCTGGAGTGGCATGTAGCTCAAACGGTAGCGTTTCCGCCTGTGAAGCTGTCGGTCGTCGGATCGATCCTTCTCTGTGGGACAGTGCATATAAAAGACCACTTGCTGATTATCGGAAAGAGTAGCCTATGTGGCAGCAGCGGATTTCCTCTAAAATATGTCAGAATGACCATATGATTGACGTCCAATAGCCGATGATAATATAAAAATCAATGTCCTCTAGAGGCGTCGTTAAATAAACTTTACTTTACTTTGTAATCAGTGCTAAATACGAAAGAGAGCAGGCCTCCTCACAAACATAGGCCCATGCCATCTGGCCCACCTGACCCCCTCCACCCCCCCTCTGCCCGGGCATCTTGACACCTAATAGCCGCTTTATAAGGTGTCGTTAAACAAATAATTTAATTCAAAATAAATCTGCATCAAAATAAATTACTAAACACAAAACAAACTAGTTTTTTGTTTAAATGTGAATGTATAATAAAAATATACAATATATAATAGGAATATGTAATTGCCATTACCAAAGATATGCTAAATATTATTTTCTTAATAGACATGAAAAAATATTATTTATATATAAATAACTTTATAGAAATATATAAGTATTAAAATATATGCTGTATAATTATTATATTAACTAATTCAGGATTATTAAAAATAGACAAAATGCGATTGTACATGTGCAAATACTTTTAAGTTTGCTCCGATATTATTTTCTACTTTACTAAGTATACTTTTAAATTTTACTTGCATAATGTGTAAACATCCTCTAGGTAACGGTTTTTCGCCATTTCACCTACAAGCATTTTGCTAAAGCCATTTCGCCTACAAGCATTTTGCTACAGCCATTTCACCTACAAGCATTTTGCTACAGCTATTTCACCTACAAGCATTTTGCTACAGCTATTTCACTTACAAGCATTTCGCTACAGCCATTTCACCTACAAGCATTTCGCTACAGCCATTTCACTTACAAGCATTTCGCTAAAGCCATTTCACCTATAAGCATTTCGCTAAAGCCATTTCACCTACAAGCATTTTGCTACAGCATTTCACCTACAGCCATTTCACCTACAAACATTTTGCTACAGCCATTTCACCTACAATCATTTTGCTACAGCCATTTCACCTACAAGCATTTTGCTATCGCCTTTTGACCTACAAGCATTTTGCTACAGCCATTTCGCCAACAAAAAATTGCCATTACAGGATGCCGATAGTCCAATTCCGGAAATATACCCATGAAAAAAAATGGTAAACTACATGCATTCATTTCTTTTTCTTTTAAATACCTGTGAAGCTGTCGGTCTTCGGGTCAATCCTTCTCAGTGGACCCCTTTGCTGTTTGGGTTATTTTCCGCCCCTGCCAGTGATCAACAACTGGTTCATAAAAGGCCGTGGTACGTGCTGTACTGTCTGTGGAACAGTGCAGAGGCTACTCTTTCCGATAAGCAGCAAGGGGTCTTTTATATGCACCGTCCCACAGACATGATAGCACATACCACGACTTTTGATAAATCAATTGTGGACCACTGGCTGGAATGGAAAATAGTTCAAACTGCAAATGGGTCCACTGAAAAGGATTGATCAATTCCGGAAATATGCCCATGGAACAAAAAGGTAAACTATATACATACACGCTTTCTTTTTTGATTGAGTATAGTATTGTGGATAACAGTTACTCATGAACGACATACAATATATTCCTTGAACAGCTTCCAAAGATTTCTCTTCTCAGAATGGATCTTAGATGTATATCTGTGGGCAAGGCAGGTCTTAAACTATTTGGACCAATTGGGCCCTAATGCTAGGGTAATCTACTGTAAAAGTGCTTTCTAATAGCACTTGACCTGTTCAGAATTGGACCCACAGCTCCTAAGATCGCATCCTCACTCGAGTGCGTGGGACCCCTGACAAATATAATTCATAAAAACCCGGGCTGCTTACTGCGCCATCTATGCGAAAACATTTTTGGTGATATCCAAATATTATCCAATCAGAGCGCTCGTTTTATAAGGCAAATCGACAACTGTCATGTTCTTGTGGAAAATTCCCCAACACTTCGTGAAGTTGCTTTTTCACAGTGAAACTATCATTTAATACAAAGCGCCTGTTCTTCTTTGGTAACATTTCCTTACAATGAATGCAAATGTCACTATTTTGCATTTTTGGAATTACCTTTGAAACTGACGTTTCTGATAACCGCTATATTTCCGTTCGTTTTTTTTTTCCATTCTTGATTCGTTATTTACATCGATAAGGTGAAGGCCGATGCACTGAAAACGGAATTGTGATCTACTCATGATGCGAAACATCCAATCAAAAACGGTTTTCTCGACCCGGAACTATATTTGTCAGGGGTCCTCTGACATTGTGAGGATCCCAAGGCCGATACTGTCTAGTGAGATCACATGGTTCCAATATAACATTATATTATAATGAAGAACTAGCGGGTTTTTTAAAGACAAATATTTTTTTTCTAGATTACTAGACCCTGAAGCGAGAGAAAAATTCTTAATTTCTATCGCTGCTTTCAAAGTAACGACAGCAATAATGAAAATATTCATATTCTGCACAACCAGTATGTACGAACAAAGCAAGCATTGCTGTAGATTTTTTTTAAAACTCAGATGTCATTCGCAATAATTATCTATAATTCTGTATTCGTACAAAGTACGAATTTTCAGACCCACACATCTTACTCAAATTCGTATGCTTAAAATGTCGATTTTGGAAGAATTTCAATATTTAAATTCGTATGCTTAAAATATCGATTTTGGAAGAATTTCAATATTTAAATTCGTATGCTGGCTTTGACATCGAACACCATACGCCTACAGGCACCGCGGAGAATTGGTGAGAAAATAAAGAGTCCGAAATCCAGAGTTTTTCGAAGTATGATGGGGTTCGCGGTCAACTACTTTTCAGTGGCCCCTAACTTTCAAATGCACCCTGCGGGCCCTGCCGTATAGAGCACGTGGAGTGCTTTTGAAAGTGTGTGTGTGTGTTGTGTATGTGTTTTTTGTGTGTGCGTGTGTTGTGTGTGCGTGTGTTGTGTGTGTTGTGTGTGCGTGTGTTGTGTGTGTGTTGTGCGTGTTGTGTGTGTGTTGTGAGTGTTGTGTGTGTGTGTGTGTGAGTGTGTATATTTTAATTTTATCTTTTTAAACCCTAATTATCTATCTCTCTGCTTAAACCACAATGCAGTTGATTGGTTTGGTCACACATAGATTTGGATTTTAGACAGATTATAAATCCTGAACTTAAGGTGAGCTCTAAACAAAGGTGACTATTAGGAAATGTCATGTTTTATAAATAACAGAATGGTTCTTCAGATAAAAACAAGAATAAAGAAGCAACATACCCTCCTCCTATCACAGAAGAGTACACAGTACGGGTCTGAGGCTCCAGTCTTGTCAGCGACTATCACATTAGCTGCTCCATGGATGACTGCATACACCACTCCAGCTTCTGAAACAATCAATACACAAGTGAATATCTAATTAAAACACTATTCCAATTAAACACTTTTCTCTTTCAAAATGTATCGACAGAAAAGTTGGGTAGCATAAAAGTCCAGAGAAGTGCATGAGTTGCTTTCTAAGATCTAAGATTTACAAGAGGAGCTACGGTTTGGAAAATATAGTGCTTTATGATGCATTATGAAAACAAAAAAATATTACAGGCCAAGCTAAAAATCTGACAAATCTTTAATAAAGCATCATGACTGAACACCTAACAATCTCAATTTACTGCTACAATATTTAACAAGTACGGATATTCAATGTCTTACATTTTTCTGCCCCACTTTCACATTTTGTGCCCTGCTATTCATTTTACCACCTGCTTGTAAAATACAGATCCTAAAATAATTAAGAGTGTCATATGTTCTTGTAATTCAAATGGCTGTATAAATCTTACTTTCAGTGACCTCAGGTTTCTTCTCTTTATCCTTGTAATCATCAAGGTTGATAGGTGGCAAGGCAGTGTACTGCATCTTCATTGTCAACTTAGACCCATCAGTCTTCTCTATCACCTTCTCAGCACTACTCAACAGAATGAAATAAGTTGAGGTATCAATAATAAGTTCACAAGAAATGGCAGCATACAAACATTTTTATCCATATTTCAAGATAAAGAGGGAGGTATTATCCATATGAAACGAGTCACATGCATCCAAACTACAATGTCATGAACGTAAATTCATCTGATGACATTTTTACATTAGAGAATAGTTGTGTCACGAAACACACAAAAAAGTCACAGAAAGTGCATTTGGTCACCTATTTTGTTTAAAATTGCTTTGTTATGTGTGAATAATAAGACATTAGTAAATTCGTTTGTAAATTCATGTTCATAAAACATGTTTGAGAAATGTTTTACACTCCCTTTTAATTCCTGAATTCATTTCATAATTTCTGTATGATCCTAATAAGTAACACACCCATTTAACAATGTGTGAGAAGAAAATTAAAAAAAAGAGAAAATAATAATGTAAACTGAACTCACAATGGCTTCACTTGAAAAGGAAATGATGCAAGATTAAATTCCTGTTTCTCCAGCACTGAGCTTATCAGCAATCTCTTGCATTTGTGTTTAATTTGAAGCTGAGAAAAATAAGAATTAGTATTAAAATTTGTCAGAGCAATTTTACATTAATCCTTTTCATTACCTATAGGGGAAAGGAAATGCATGGTTATATAGTTTACATAATCTTCCTTGATAGGGACAGTTGATAGGCAGTTTTATTCACCGCTCTCTGGTGACATCACTTTCTTCTTGTTGTCATGTCTCTTGGTAATGAGATTTCAAATATATTAGTGACGTCATTTCAAAAGCAGTTTGGTCTAATATAGGAAGATGTCAGAGATTCAAATTTTCAAAACTGTTAAAATTTACAGAAGTACATCCAGGTGTTTTGTATGATGGTTAACAACCATTTTTGTCACCAATGTTTGTTTGTTTTTTTCATTATAATTTGATCATATATAACTCTAAATCACCTCCTCCAAAGTTAAAAAATTATTTTTGTATCTATCCTTAATTTGAGACTATGGTTAACAAATACAATACCCTACTCGGAATTTGAAAGTTATTTATCTTGAGTGAGATTAATGTTATCAGACTCTCACAAAAGCTTGTTACTGATGTTAATTTTACTAGAGAGAGATAATCTATATTTCCTCATAACTTTAAGTTAATATTGTCTGTCACTCCCACCAAACTCTATAATGCACGTTATCAACAAATAAATTTGTTCTTAGTGTTACTACATGAGATATAGTATACCTTTTCATTAGATAAACTGTATACAAAGAAAGAACAAACATCCTCCCATTCTTCTGTGGCTGGCACTTCAATTGTCTCACGCTTTCGATCACCAATCCGTAACACAGTGTAACGAATGTCATCAGGAGCTGAAATAAACAGCACATGAGTCAAAATGACAGATTTAAAAAAAAGAATGTAGGATACATGACTAAATATCTTACAAAAGTATACTGTCTAACCTCATTTACATTTAGGCTGGGGTAGTTTTTCAGTCAAAACAATATAGTTTAAAATAAATATAGAGATTTGTCAAAATAATATTATCAGTATGTGACAATCAGCTGTATTTACACCTTGACAAATATTGCTAATCTCCTACAGCCTCTGTACATGCAATGGGAAACTTTTCCTTTCATACATGTATCATATTTGTTTCACACTCTACACCTATTGTAACTACTGTTAATCCCAACCTACATGTATATCATTTACTCTGAGAACACTTGTTTTGTAATTCTAAAATTGCATTTCAAAG
Source organism: Symmetromphalus regularis (assembly GCA_032355785.1). Lineage (NCBI taxonomy): Eukaryota > Metazoa > Mollusca > Gastropoda > Neomphalida > Neomphalidae > Symmetromphalus > Symmetromphalus regularis. Next base: position 8,289 of record JAULBS010098314.1, on the reverse strand, counting down.
ACTGTTGATGAACATATAACACTTGGTTTTATTACTAAAGCAGCACAACTGTAAATTACTATTTTTTGGAAATTAAATTTACTGTTTGACTCATTAAAATATGTAACAAAATTTATTCCTAGTGCACCTTTTCTAGGCCATAATAATAAATTGTAAAACTAGAAGAACCTGAGCTGAAAGAAATGAGGGCCAATATGAACACCCTTCGACTTATAACAAGGCCAACACGAAAATACACCTTTATTAACAATATTTTTAACTAACTCCAACACTGGAATTACATTTACCTGCATTATATGAAGTTGAGTAGGTATACATAACTACTGTGAATTCTTACCTGCCTCCTTCACTGGAGTTCCCTTCAGATGGATAGTAAGTACACCCTGAGCTGGTCCATGTGACTTCTGTGCGCGACCGATCTGAACTGGACCAGTCTTAGCAAAGTTGATATCTATTGATGCAGGATCTACCAAAGCTATTCAAATAAGAATATATATAAAGAATAAATAATGTTTTCCTTAATTACATGAAGTAAAGGATATTTTTTCTTACAGATACATACTTTCTAACTTAGTGTATTTAATCTGCTGATGTACATAGTTATAATTGTTCTTTAGATATTAAAAACAAATTATAATATAAAACCCATTCTGTTTGAACACATATTGTTATAGCAGAATTTAAAAAAGAATTTATCGCAAAAATAGTTTATTTCACTTTAGCTAATGAAATTTAAAACAATACAATGTTGTGATTACCTTTTGTGAGTCCATCCATTACATTTGTGTGTATCCATGTCTTCAGCAGAGGAACCTCCATCATCTGAATAGCCCGCAACAGGCTGATGTTAAATGTGACATCTGGTCTAAAACATCAAACAATTTCACTTTCATAATTCTTTAGACAATATTACATTGAAATATACACAATTCTAGCAGAATTAAATAAAAGTTAAAATAAAAAGCAAATAAAAATTACAAATGACATATTTCATTGATTTAGGCATGGGTCCTTTTATGTACCTGGCAGACATACATAACTTTAAGTGCAATTATTTGAAAACTGAAGTACTGTGTAAGGTCAAAATGCCTATATGTACAGTAACAAGCATAGGAATAATTTTTAAAAGATTAAAATCTGAATAACTGTCACGATTTTAAATTTAAATCTAAACAGTTTCTTCCAGATGGGACTTTTTGCAAGCCTGGAAATAATTATTTCTGCTCTGCCTGTTAAAATGTTCAATATTGATCAATTTTATATATTAACAAATTTAACTTTGTGACTGTCAAATCTTCCAAAATTACAAATTCATTCAAAACATTATTTGTGACATTAATTTCATATGTGTTTGTGAAATGTTCAAGTTCTAATTCTGTCAAGTATCAAATAAAAATCATTACTTTTATAGCAAATAAACAGTGATCCAATTTTATAACTGAAATAAGTTTTTAAATACAAAATGGGTTAAACTTGAAAATGCAAGTGAAATTTGATATAATTATTATATATATTCCTTACTTCTCAGTAAAACAAACTGTGGCTTTGCGTATGTGAGGAAACGGAACATCCATTGACAACTGTACTATGGCCTGCAGGGTGCCAGAGATATTCAGATCTTGCACAACCATGTCAAATCCAACATTCACTCTGAAAAATTGTACAACCAATCACATTATCAGGTAATAATAATGGCAATGTGACATTACTAAAGCCATATTTATGTTGACAAACTCAAAATGTGGTGAAAGCATCATTTTATTAAATGGTTTTATGGTCCAATATTAATATAAAGATAGAGATTAAAACAAAACAAAAACATTCCTTTTAACTTAATGAATCTTGCAATTTGAAAGTGATGCACAACCATGTCAAATCCAAAATTAACTTTGAAAATGTTTACAAGAAATCACATAATTATCAGGTAATATGTCATCACTTACTAAAGCCATATTTAAGTTAATAAATGCAAAATGTGACAAAAGCATAATTTCTTTGAATGGTTTTCAAGGCCTACATGAATATAACAGAGAGAAACCAAAACCAATTCTTATAACTTAATTAATTTTGCATTTTGAAAGTAATATTTGTCATGGTACAGCGATAACATTTAAAAAAACTTTATTATGATTATTTTTACAAAATTATACCATTACATTTATTGTACTGCGAAATGTTATATTCAGTGAGTACCTACTTTAATTTTTAAATGTGTTCATTCATATGAATATGTCATAATTTCCTTTATATTATGTATGAGCTTTTGTTTTTAAATACCATAAACCTGTATTACAGACCCACAGATTTGAAAAATGATTAGAAAACTATATAAATTATATAATGACAAAATGCTAAAAGCATGTCAAATACCATAAAGTAATTCTAAAAAACATAATGAAATACAAGTAATAAGTAATTTGACGAGTTCAATAACATTTGACAATTTTCACATAGTACGGTATTAGATTATTTTCATTTTGCTATGTATCTGAATGCAGACAATACAATGTATCTGAAATGAACGTGAATGAAAACGAAAATATGTAACAGGTGTGGTCTAGTAATTCCATTGATATGATCATGAAACGTGTAACATGATTAAAATATGAATAGATGTCTGACATTTCACATCATTATAGAAAATTGATAAATTTTAGCTGCCAATCTTTCAAAACCAAAGCAATAAAGTTAGGAATTTGTTTTGTTTTTAATTGTTGTTAATTTGTAAACTTCACACCATTCAACCGTGTTACTATACAAATTATATAATGTAACACAAATATTAAAATTATAATAAAGGGTGTTCAATAATTTAAATCTTTCAGAATAAAACACACCAATATTACCACTCAATAAACCAATGTTTCAGCCAATTTTAAAATGCTTTTTTCTGAAGTATTCCACTGTGATTAAGACCAATAATATGATAACTGCATATTGGAATTTGACAAGATCCCATGCTAACTGTATACAAAAAGATATGGGATGATCTGTTTTATATGATTCTGAATTAAAACTGTTGTAATTTCTCAAATAACGTTGAGATTTTTTTAATGTACTGAATTGGAAAAAAAAAATCCTATCCAAACAATTTTTAACATATTATTTTGGAGGGTTAAATCATGACAATCAGAGTATAAACAGTTGTTCTGAGAGAATAGCTTATCTCTGTGTTTTTGAATGAGCTATAGCCTATACACATCTATTAAACTAATAATGCATGATCATAACCATTTGCCATCATTAATTTGAAATATTTTGTGGGAAGTATACACACAAGGTATCAAAGTCCTTTAATTTAATAAGACATTAATATGGACAGAAGTGATTGTAAATGGTGTAAAAAAAAAGTGTTTATTCAAATTCACCATTCAGAAATGCTTACAATTCAATAAATTATGTTTTAAGAGTAGAATAAAAATAAAACCAATGAGCTGAGTTAGTAGACTCCTGTAGGTGGCTCATCTGGGTCAAGCAAAATGGAAGTTTGATAATGCTAAATATTTGCAGTGAAATACAAAGGTATCATATGATTCTTTGTAAAGCTTAGAACAAACATTTCCATTTTGGCCTGTATTTGTATATACTTGGCAATTTAGCCTAAGAAAACATGCATGCACATATGTAAGTATGCAAGCATGTGTGTGTAATAAAACAAAAAAATTTGATTACCTCAAATCAGACTAAACTGGATAAAAGGAAGAGTAGTTATGATAAACCCAGATTTATTATTCTCAAAATAATTCTAACCGTTTGTTTCCGACACGTCCTCTGAATATCATCTTGAAGTCCTCACAGAGCATGTTGATGTCCATCTCGACTATGATCTGAAAGGAAGACATGTTGTGCAAGCCCATGGGTGGCTTGTTGACATTAGACCAGGAACATGACTTGGAACCACCAGGAACACCTTCAGCAAACTCAAACACTCGAACATTGCGAATGTTTGGTGTCTGTGTGCCAACATCAAATGTCTTTAAAACCAAGCTTTCTGAAAATACATCAAACTTTCTTATTAGCATATGTATAAAATACAACAATGAAATTTTATTCATTTCAATTTAGATTTTTTGTGTGTGTTTAACGACAGCACTAGAGCACATTGATTTATTAATCATCGACTACTGGATGTCAAATATTTGTCAAATGTGAGCCAGTCTCCAAAGGGTTTTGAATCACTGTCATCAGCTTGAGAGCAATTTCAATTCAGATATCCATCTCAAAGAAATATGATACTACTGACAGTTCAGTATACATACATGTACATTTTTACTATTTTATGTGGTTCATACACACTATTAGGAGTTTTCAGGATTTCCTCTACGGGTGTATGAATAATGTATTGAAGCTGCTTAATGGAATTGTTAAACTGATTAACAATTCTAAAATATAATACATAAACATGAACCCAAATCTTGATAAAACTTTGTTACAAAATACAGAACATGGACACTACTTTATCTGCACACATTATTCCATTATTAGAGTGAGATGTTAAGGCCTGGTCACACGGGGCTTTGTTACAAAATACAGAACATGGACACTACTTTATCTGCACACATTATTCCATTATTAGAGTGAGATCTGATGACTACATGTCAGAAATACCAAATGTTTGACATTAAACAGCTGATAATTAATAGATCAATGTGCTCTATTGCTGTCATTACACAAAAAAAACACTTTATTCTACTACTTGTCAATACAGTGATGCATGGGTGACCCTTCTATAGTTGTGTTGAGTATACAATGAGGAAGTTACAGTGTGAGAATACCTACGTTATGTGTTCCCTGGTGAGAGTAGTTTAGATAATAACATGTTAGAACACTGTACAGGTGTGGACTACACTAGATACCTCATAGTGTGGAAATAATGACAGCTTACAACAGAGAAGTACTATAATCTTTATCACTTGTACACACCTGTACACGTACCATGCAGCATCTCACAGCAGGGAATACATGTAGTCATCAGCACTTTTCAACATAGTTTAAATATCTGTGTACATATGATGTATTAATGTTTTAAAATATAGTATGGTTTGCCTGTTTGTTTAATAATTCATTAATTTTGGAAGGGGGCCCAAAATGTTTTTTAAAGATTTTTAATACTGGAGAGGGGTTAAAAATTATAATGGGAAAAATTAAAACTGGTGGCTGATGGTGGGTTTAAACCCTAAAACCCACTGTGAACCCACTCAACAAATCTCTTAAGTGCTTCCATGTCTTGAGTTGTGATACAGTCAGCAGTGATGCTTCTAATGTGTTTGGAGTGCTGATCACAAAACCAAACAAACTTTCCTGTATCTGTGTCAAATTCCAGCTACTCCATATAGCTCTTCACCAACTTAAACCATGATTTTCTTTTACTTCAAACAAGTCCCTCACTGGTTGGTATGATAGACAAAACATGCTGCTGCCAAATAAGACTTAATTAGTTTGATAAGTGCTGAATCATTTTATGTAAAAAACAGTGTAGGATATTATAACAGCTTTGAACATATATCAGTGAGGAAGTACTGGATGAAACGAGCTTAACAGTGAATAAATAAATTACTGCTTGGTTGTAGAACCAGTTAGTTTACATACTAGAATGACTTGATCGAGATAATGATGATGCAATCATATTTTGACACAACTCACATGCAACAGCAGAAAGAAAGAAACAAATGTTGTTTAATGACCATAAAATTGTTTAATCAGTGGCTATTAGGTATCAAGCATATGGTATTTGCAACTCATAATCTACAGAAGAAACCAGTAACCATCAGATAGGTTATCTAATCAATCACAAGCAAGGCGTCTGTTATATGCATGTTCTCATAGCACATAAGACAGCTTTTGTTAAATCTTTTCTAGACAGCTGGAAGACAAAACAGCCCATTGTATATCAACAGTAACATAACTTGTAAAGTTTTATGTCAAAGGTTTTGTACGGTGAGGTTTGTGGTTGGCCAGGATAATTTTTAAAACTGTTCCTTTCCGAATAACATATAAAAATGATACACAAGGGCAGTGTAAATTGTATCTCTATCTCCAAGCTGTGAGAATGAAGCTGAACTAGAGAGGTTTATAATAAAGTGGTTGTCTGCATCAGAAAAATGTGACAGTTGTTGTCCAGGGTTTGCTTGTGAATGACACATTGGCTGGCTGAAAGGTAAGGACCAGGCATCATCTGACAATCACAACAAAGTACTTGCAGCCATGACAAATAACCTGGTGGGCTATCTCAGTGAATGAACTTGAATGCAGATCCATGTAAAAGTTTCTGGAGTGTAAGATCTACTCAATACAATCTATACACAAAGATATATAAGTGTGCGAGTGTGTCTGCATCAAATGAGAATGCATGAAGTATCAATACAAAGAAAACATAAAATGGAGTATTCTGTTGATGCAAAGTGATAAAAATAGTTTCGGTAGATCAGGATTTGAGATTACAATTTAGCTTTTTTTTCTGGGATGCAGAAAGTACTCGCCCACTCGCCAAATTCTGAAAGACAAGTTAAAAATGCAAATACCAGTTCAACAAGCGATCTGTATTTTTCTCATTGACAGTATTTTTTTCCCGTCGTATAAGCCATGCCAGAATTCGAAATAATTTAAACAAAGGGTTCAGAATGATTACGAAATTGACAACAATACACGTACAGCATCAAGGTAGTTTTCTTAATCAAAGACTCACAGCGATCTTATTTTGCGGGTCTGTGTAGTCGACAATTAATAGTTTTAGTTTTCATTCTACCGGAAGTTGCTGAGCAGTTGTGATTGGTATGCGATGGTACTATGCTACTATACTTTAGAAATCATTTGTTAACGTGGCGATATTTGGACAGTGCTTGAAAGCCACCGCAGACAGTATGAAAAAGAAAAATGACAGTGAGTGTGGAAAGACACTTGGCTAAACACAGAGTTGAGAGAAAAGAGATCGTGGTTAATATATATTCTTCAAAAAAACACCATGTTCTGTAGGGATTGCAGAGAAAACAAAACAGAAAAATCAAAGGCTAAACCTTTTGTTGTTGGCACCTCAGTATTCAAACTGGAAAGCATAAATGCTCACGAAACAGATGATATATACATTTGCACTATACTTAAAAATTATATATCGTTCTAGAGGCTGGCAGACTAGCAGAAATATTGTTGGCTCTGATCCGGTGGGGTAGTGAAATTTTTTCCATTTCGGCACCCCTGCAGTCTAGCTGTAAATGTAGCCATTAGCCAGTCACATTAGTGCAAAATTGGTCCTTTAAGTATTGCAAGGGGGTTGACTTGGCCTATCTCTTCATGTGCCATAAGCATAATACTTAGTAGTAATGTCACAACAAGCAAGATAATCTGTTCTCTTGAGTCTCCACATGTACAAGTGCCCACAGTGTCAAAACAGGTATATTTGTCAGTGATACGATCTGGGAATAAATTCTTCCAGATGAATGCAATTTCATGTGGAAAAAAAAAGAAAACTAGATCTCTGATTAAAACTAGCAGGAACCTCATTCCTAGAATAAAAGTTCTACACAACATTATAACCTCGGGTACATTCCCAAGAAAAATCAATACACATAATAATAATAAAAATCAATACACATAATAATAATAATAATAAAAACAAACATGTTTCAACCAATTAGAAAGTAAGTGTTTAGTAGTTCATTAGTCTTAGATTATGTAAATATGTTAACTTTGTATGTGAAAATAACAACTTCCATTGAGATAATTTGAAACAGTGACCCTCTGTGTAAGTCCATTTCTGTAATGACTGAGTTAAAAGGTATATTTCCAGCTGCCACAGCATGTAGCTCTTAGCACTTTATGCCAACACAACAAACAAATGTTAAAGTGTGTTAAATTTACAGTAGTAGCTGTTATTATACACCTTTAATGCAGCTCAAGAAGTCATAAAACTTGAATGCAAGGCGAAGAATAAACTAAACTGACATGATTAGGTTATTTTTAGATGGTTTCATGCTCATATACACCATTCAATCACTAGATCTGCAATATGTCGACATCAGGTGTTTTGCATTGATAATGTGCACAATGTGCCATGAGTTACAATATATATAACAAAACATGAAGTGATGCCAGCACACACATCCACCTTTGCTCTATGGTTAACCTTCTCTTAAGGGATTGTTTATTATCTAATTCTCACTCAAGGGTGGTGGGAGGTACATTATAGAATATATTATGCTTGGTTATGAAATATGCTAAAAAAGTAAAATTTGTTTTATTTAACGATGCCTCTAGAGCACATTGATTTTTATCTTATCATCGGCTATTGGACAT
>JAULBS010098303.1:0-16459 GCA_032355785.1 Symmetromphalus regularis | reverse complement strand
AGAAGTCAAAAATTATTTTTGGGACACAAGTGTAGATTACCGCTCTTTTCCACTCTGAGATTTAATGATATATTAGGTCAGGTTTTAAAAAGTGATTTGTCACATAACAGCGATTGGAATCGTTCACCACTTAGGTCAAACAAATCTGTGTTTGGTTTCCAATCATGATACCATGGAATTCGTTTTGGCGGAAACATGTTTCTGACAGCTACGTGCGATAGTCGCAAGAATGGGACGCAATTTGGCACTAGCAAATTAATTGTAACATTTGACAACACATTAGAATTTTTTTTCTTGCGTAATACATGTGAATTAGAAATAATCATTAAGTGTGCTATGTGACTTAACTGCGCATGCCCGTAGCCAGTTCCTGTTAATGGGACGCAATTTGGCATGACGTGGATATGTGCATTGGTTCTGTATTGTTTAAATAGAAGCCAAAAGTATTGTTTCCATATTTTTTAGTGAACTTATTCTGATTTTCTGCAGACGACCGACAAATCTATATAAAAATGGGGCTGTTGGTTAATTATTTGTATAATGTATTTTATGGTACACGGTTATTATTTTATAAATTTATATGTTTATCATAATTTAATATCAATGCCATATTTGCAAAGATTTATTTATTAAAGCAAAAGCGAATATTACTGGAAATGACAGATGTTCCGAATGTTAAAATGGATATAGAGTTACCCCATTTTGTAATGATCTCGTCTGCCATTTTGAAATATTTCCAATTTTGCTATACACAGTAATGAGTAATATTTTAAATTATTATTTAATAAATTAATGAAAAAACTCTGGAACATAGTACTTTTTTGCTATTTCCAAAACTTTAGGCCTTTTTCACCTACGTTCATATAAACTAAAGTAAATGACAAAAATTCATGTTCCAAGTAGCTTAAAAAGACTATAATATTGTTAGTAACTGACAGGTCAACATCAATGTATAGTGGGTACAACTATTATTACCACAGTGATAGCCCAGGGTGTTTTGACTACTGATATCTAGCTCGGGCTACCAGATTTGTAAATGTTAAGGTGCGATGATGCTATCGTTTATAAATTATGAGGCCATTTGAAATGTTTGTATTACTAACAAGAAAAAGTGTCATTATTTTTCACTGCGTGGCAATTAACACAGTGCGGTTGTTAATTCTCATTATACTGATGGCAGCATCATGACAAAATGAGGAAAAACCGAAACAACAGTTACTGTGACAAGAAATAAAAAAAATAAACTGTCAAGGGTATTTGTATACTTGTGGACAAAAGACTTTCAATGGGTGCACTTCAACATGTATGTTTATTAAAATTATGAGTACCAATGTTTACTGAGGTCTAACAGATTTTACAACCTGGTAGCCTCGTGAGCTACCATTGAAAAAAGGCCTGAAGGCATAGGAATAACATGTTTTTAAAGTATAATTAGTTGATATTCATTCAGCTGCAAAATATATTTTTGTTATGTAACTTTAAAGGTACTCCCTTTTTGGTGCACACCCACAAGTCATAACATGCATAATGGTTCCAGTTTTATACTAATTATAGCAATAATGGTACAAAGACTGGGTCAATAAATCAATACCATATTTGCAAAGATTTATTTATTAAAGCAAATATGATGAACGAGATACAAATATTACCGGAAATGACTGAGATATTCCTAATGTTAAAAGTGGCCTTGGTTGTTAATTAGAATATTTATAGGACTTTGCTTTACAAATTACAGCAAATGTAATAAATATAGTAACTACATGGGAACACACCAGACACCATAGCTAATGTAAATGTTTGGTACCATAATGTGGTTATCACATCTGGTACTCCTACTGTGAACTACAAGCTGTGAGAGCAACTGAATGTTCACAAATGTAAAGATTCCTAAAATACCTTTTCAGTGATTTGCATGAATTACAGCATTCGACCCACAACTCTCAATACATACATAGTATTTTCCACTTGAAATGTAGCTCTGATTTGTTCAATTTGTCTATTTTCTTCATGCAGGGTTATAGGGCTAGCGATTATATTTGGTGTGATCAAGTTTGACAGAGAAGTAGCCTGCTCCAGGGATCTTCATGACCACATTCTTGGTTACCTTGTTATCCTCTCACTGTGTCTCATCCTGGAAGCAGTGATTGCGTGTGTTAGTGTTCGTGGTGGGATCCTTGAGAGTGAGCCTCGTGATAGTATGCAGTATCTGCTGTATGCAAGACTCGGTATGCTGGACATAATAGCAGGCCTTTCATTAATATAACTATAACAATCTTGATTTGTGACGATCAAACTTTGTGTGTGCATGTACGTGTATTCAATGTAGAATAAACATAGAATCATTCTTGACCACATGACTTGTGTATAATTCCACTTGTTGATAGTTGTCATTCTTCATTTTTATTAAATATGGATAAGAGTATGGTCAGATACTATAATTATATAATGACAAATTAGATTTCACACATTTGATTCTGAAGAACTCTGATTTTCTATCAATAAAATTAATATATTGAATTCTAAGTTACCATTTGCTTAGTAATATAATATTTAATGTGATCTGGAACTGAGCATACTGAAACTATAAGTCAGTGGACAATATATTCATTTCAGTTGTTTTGCTTGGAGAAGTTTCATGGCTGGTTATTGGAATGGTTTGGTTTATCAGACATTACTCGACATGTCAGCCTATTGCTGCAAAGAAAGCTGTCTTAGGTGAGATCACATATATTTCATTTTATCTAAGACTAAAACAGAAATTTACTGGACAAATGTCATTAATTATTTTTAAAATGTATGCAGATTATTTTGTGTACAGAATTATTTTCTGCAGATCATTTTTTGACTAGTGACATCTACGATTACAGATTCTTTTTATTCAAGGTTGATATTTCTGTGACATTTAATTTTTTTTTAATTAAAAGTCCATAATATAGTTTACATGATGTAACTAAAAGCATACAATTTTTCTTTCTGTAATAATGTTTACAAAATATAGGTACTGTGTGATATATGTGTAAATTATTTTCTTTTAGGTGTAGTTATATGCAATTGGGTAGTGGTAATGTCAGTGTTGATATCTCTGTGGTGCACGTTTGACTCGGCAGGACGCAAGTGGGTTAAAATGAAGAAATACCAGGAAAGTTTAACAGAGATCAGGAGAGCTAATCATCGTCTGTCTGGGAGCACACGTCGTAACTGGAGACAGAGGTACTTGAAAATAATGTTGCATATCTTTGCATGTTGCATGACCTTTAGCAAGACTAGGGTTGGACACTTTGGGACTGTGTGGTGTGCTGTCTTTGTTGTAAAGCTATCATAATTAATATTTAATAAGTGGTTGCAAAAACTTACATTCCTGATAAACAATGGACAAGGAGATATTGAAATGTTTTTTCGCTGTACACCAGTGTATAACTAATACAATTAGGTACTACCATGGAAAATTTAATTATCCAAACAAATTAACAAATACACAGTCATTTGATAGACAGTGGTAACACAAATAATCATGAAAAATTTCAAGGCTCTATTTTGTGTACTTTTTGAGATACGCTACTTCAAACGTTGATAATTCTGGAACATTTTCCCTTAAAAACTGTCATTTTGAATAAATTGCAATGTTTGGAATTTTGTATCTCTGTAATTAAACAAGAGAGAAAGCTGAAATTAAGAAACACATCAGTCATCAGTCCTGGTACAATTCAAAAAGCAAGTGAAAGATTGGTGCTGTATCATTTACCCATTTGTAATAATGGGCACCTGAAGTAGGACCAAAATGGGTAAATCTGAATTGTCATTTTTTGACAAAAAAGTACCAACTTCAAAGTTCTGTAAAATGTGAACTATCAAACATACAGCCTTGAAATTATTCGAGCTTGTCAATCATAAACAAGTCTACATACCTATTAAATTGCAGGTGAAAATATGAATTCCTTATAGTTTGATAACATTTCATATTTTAACAAAAAATTAATAATATATGACAGGTACATGTAAGTCTTGCTCTGTTGACAAATCCTGGTAATTTTTTTGTCCAATATTGTTATTAGTATAGTAATAGTTGTTTTTATTATCCACATGGTTTAAGATATAGAAGGAAATATAATTGGTATGACACATGTCATAACGATTTCACGTGCACTTACGTGGTTTGCGGATGATAAATTGACCGCATTTGACGTCACCAGACAAAGGACTATTTTTCTACATCATTCATAGAATGTCAACAATATAAAATTTACATCTCGCATCATAATCGGAACTTGTAAATATTTGGCATGCGGTGTCAAACAATATTTTTTTAAATTACATTGTTTACTAAATTTGTTTAATTAAAAACGTAAAGTAATAATAACATATATTTATTTTAATTAATATTGAACAAATAAATAAACAAAATTTTTAATTAAATGCCTATACTAAATATGACGTCATTGTAATTTGTAAAAGAACAAATGACATCACAAAACAAGTTAAAGTTATAGGATAGCATTTCTGTAAACTGTCACGCAGTTAGAAAGTTGAAAGTTGAGAACATTTCACTGGTCCCATTCCTTTGGATTCTGCTCCTTTCTCCACAGTCCACTCTATGCCCATTTTTAAAATCCAAGACATAGCCTTGATGAACGAATCCATTCAGTTGTATTTGTTAAGTCGTACGGAGTAAAGCTGTAGGCCTATTTATTGTTTGACTTTATTTATTAAATAGATAATAAAGAAATTATTATACTAGCGAGTGTCTCGTACCAATTTTATAAAAATTTTATTTTTGTTTTATTTATTACATTTTATTATGAAATATCGACTCTTTTCTTTTTCATTATGAGATTATATGGAACTATTTGTTTTGAGTGCAAAACTACAACAGTGGTCCTTCGGCGACCGGTCAGCTGACCGTACATTATCATAATGATTATGTGGATCCTAGACACGGCAATCGCTTGTTTCTTTCAAAAAATGATTTTAAAAAAGAAATTATATCATGTGGATAATAAAGAAATTATAACACTCGTGCAAAGATCGCATGAAAATTATGAAACTCGTTTCATAATTTTCGTACAATCCACGCTCTCATGTAATAATCTCTATATATCTATATGTACTTAATTTTATTTTATCATGTCTTTATAATTTAATGTTTTTAATGTAATTAATTTTTTTCAACATATTTTTAGGTAACTGAACAAATGATGTTGCCACTTTAATAGGGACGCTTTAAATGACTTTTAATCTTGTATTTTAAATAATGCACATGCACACTGTCACCTTGCTTTGAACTAGACATGTGATGAAACACACTACGAAGCTATAAAATTAGCTAAACTGATGAAAAATTAATAATTGCAGACGTTCCGCACAATATTACTAACAAAAAATGTAGTGCTCTGACAAACCAGAAGTCTGATTTTCTCTGCCCGTGACATTGCAATAATTTTCTCTTCGAAAGTCGGCAAATATTGCAAAATAGTCCATGAAAACAGTCAAGTTTATCACAAATACTAAACATCCTTTTTTATAAACCGCTAAAGAATAAATTAAAAGCAGAAAAACAACAATTTATTGAAAAGGGACTTTTATGCTTTCTGCGTCGTTGTGTGTCAAGCCGCCCGACTTCGAATAGTTGTAATGCTCCCGAAGGTTTTGAGAGGGTGCCCCTCTTTAGTGTGAAAGCACGTCTGATTGCTTAATCGTACAAACATGATGATTATATAGTCCAAAAGAGGAAATTTTAGTCTTTCTTCTCCTAAATTATTAAAGTGCTGTGACCCGAAACTCGTGCGTTGCAAGAGAGTAAACTTCAGACATTTTTTTCAATGCCTCGTTTTATCCTCTCTATACTGGAATTGAGATATGAAATTTATACCAATCAAAAACGGTGTCTCTCTTCTCTTTAGTGACATATTTTCTGTTTTTATACATAACAGCAATGTGACACGCCAATGCGAATAACAGGGCAACCCCTGTTTGAGTGAGCGTGATGTTGCGTCGCCCTGAGCTGAAAATGCATTTTGGTGACCGTTTTTTTTAATCAAAAGCCACAAAATCATCTTTCACACAACAAACAAACAAATGACTCACATTAAAAGAGCAAAGAAAGCACTTTATTCATGTATCCATTTCATAAAGGTTGGTTTTGATTTAATTGAACAAAATTGCAGTAGAAAATGGTTAAATTTGACTGAAACAGGAAATTGTTGTTAGTTTTAATCTGTGTTTGGTAGTACCTAATACAATGTAACCTCGATTTAATGGCCACTGTTGTACCAGTGCAATTTTGGTGTTACATCATTTTGTGTTAGTGGGTCTGTTTGGTTCATGGGAGACAAACGTAATAATGAAATCTGTTTTTTTTTTCTCCAATTGTAATAGCGATAGCAAGCAGTTTACAAATTATTGTGTTTATAAAGTTAAAATAGGGCCAGTAACCTGACAAAATGAACCAGCCACCACCCCAAATTTCCAATCCCCCCCCACCCTCCTCTATCAAGCGGCCTCCAAATAAGTTCCTTGTGTTTTGTAGATAGTGCTCTGTTTTATGCATGTCATGTTTCTTCTCAGCTTCATCATAGATTTTTTTTCTGCTTCTTCACTTCCTTAGTTGTTTTGAATTTGAATTTTTTTTTTTACCGACAGTGAATTTACTTTTTACAAAAAATGCAACATACTTACTGTCTGTTCAAATTTAGGCAAAGAACCCGCGAGCTACTGGCCGGAAACTGCTAGTCTCATGCATTATCGCTACTGCACAAACTGGCAGACACAGCAAAAATGTTGTCTGTAGCAGAAGAAACCTGTGTTGCGATCGTGGTCTCTGTCACCGTTTGGAGTTTTGTTTTGTGGTTCACTTCGAAGAAATCTGAGGTGGCCAGCCGGGTGGATGATTATCAATACTGAACTTGCCTGACTTGATATGAACCCAACATGGGTGGGCAGGCTACTGCTATTCCACACCCTGGGAATGATGTGGCTTGGTGTATTATTCATGAGAAGTAAAATGCTTCATTTCTGTAGTTCATCAGATAGCATTCAAACAGTTTTCTCTTCAACCATGCTTTTTGTTTTAAAAACATCTAGGCTTTGCTAATTTACCAGTCATAAGTGTTTTTTATTTATCTGAGCCATCAACATTTGCATATACGGTCATGTGTCAGAAACTGGTTACCCCAAAAGGTGGATCTGTCACACCTCAAAACAAATTATTGTATAATTTGAATTTGTTTCAGTAGAGGAAATCTGTATACCATTGTGTTCGTTAGAATGTTCCCTTTAATTTGAAACAAATTCCACTTCTTTGTGACGAATGATAAGAATTCTAGATCCATTCAAAGAAAAATAGTCATGGGTTGAGTCGGAGAGGAGGCAGTGGTGATGGTGGTGCCAAATCACTATCTTTCTGTTTCTTTTGATTCCTTATCTTTCTAAACCATTTTTTTAAAGTGTAGTTTGTAGCATTTTCACTAGATTTCAGCTGAGCAGATAAAAAAAAAAGCCACAACAGGGTCAAGATCATGGAAGATTTCATTTCAGAATATAAGATTTTAGCATTTTGACTGTTCTCTGTGGAGTATTGGCTGATGGCATATAGAGACAGTATGTAGTTTAGAGCATCTGATAACACTTGAGTAGCTTGCTTATCATTCCTTCTTTAATTTTCGGGTTAGGCCAAACATTGAATCTCTGGAGGACTACTTCCTATTTCATGAGACATATGACAGAATGATATGTCTTGCAGAAACTGCAATGCTGTGGACATTCATATATTCTAGAAGGATACTACTATGAGCTTCTGAAATCAAACAGGAATGGCTGTATCTATTAAGTAGGTGCAAATTCAGACAAAATCATTATACCTGAGGGCTGTGTTTTGTATGTTGAAATTTACTTGGTGCGAAATAGGCTTCATGAACATTCCATCCTCAAGGTTCAGGACCATGAGGATATCATGTTTTATAGCTAGATAAAAATTAGATTATGCCCTCAGCTTCCTTGACACTGTCAAACATTATTTGAATCTAGATGTAGAGAATTGAGGCAGTGATTTCCTCATGAACTTCATAAATGATATGCATCTGCATTTGTGACTGAATTACTTAGGTGATGATTGGGCTTGCACACCATATAGATGTCTAACTTATAATTGTAATTAGTTGAGCCAGTCTGATGGAGTCCGTTCTTCTGAACATTGTGCAACAAACTAGATGAAAAACAAGCCAGGAATAAGTTATGACCATTTTACCAGAAGAGGTTGGTTTTGAGAAAACAGTAAAAATGTTTTCCCATTCTAATGCATTATTACATTAACAGGAGGTTTTTAATTGGCATTATTTAGAAAAATAAACATAATCAGCCAAGTTTGGTTAGTTTTTTTCAAACTACTAGTATGTGGGCTTGTTTAGAGAGAAAACAGAAAAAAATTGTCATTTTCAGCACGTAACACTTTTTTCCACCTATTTCTGACATACGACCATAAAACAAGTTATTCTGCCTTTTGATTTCTTTGTCTCACTTGATGTTGGACGTTATTGATAGGGATTGATCAAGTAGTATTCGATAAAACAGACAAGTTTTGTCACTGTTGTAGACATCTTTTAGGGCATATGACTTGACGACCTCCTTTCTGCTATTAGCAGTGAGCTGCTTGTTGACACACGCTTTAAACTGAAATAACTTGTCTTGATTGATCCTATTCAGTAGACCCAGTAGTAATTCCAAAAAATGACTCAATTAAAAAAATACTAAAGTTAAAACAGTTTGCGTTAGCTAAAATAATGTTGCATAACGCCTTTTGATGATAAAAGTTGTTTGATAATCTTGAAAAAACAAGTTACAATAAATTATTATAATTATAGGTTGTTGAATGTTTGATCATACCATGAATTTTCATTAAGACTTGACAAATGTTTTATTGAAGTTGAACCAGCAGAATAAAATGCTGAAGTACATTCATTAGCAGAAAGCTGAAGCCAGTAGTTAGGACTGTCCTTGAAATGACTTGTTATGATTATCATTTCCCACATTGATTATGCTTTAAATATTTACTGTGGTTTGATTCAAAGTTACTCATAGTGGTCACACTTCACAGAAATCTTCCCACGGCAGACAGATTTGTCTCTAACTCATAATTTAAGAAAACAGAAGATTAATACTTTTAAATCTTTGTCTTATCGAATTTGATGTCTGAGTAATCTTTGTAAATTATTATCTTTGAACATAAATGTTTGAATTATTACGTTTCATTCGTGGTTTTTTTTCTTTCTATGTTTGTTTGAATTAGAGCTGATGTGGATTATTGGATTGACCCCCTTAACAGGACCTGTTATGTTCTTTCCCTTTCCAGACAGTGGTCAATTTCTGTCTAATCCTTTTTGTTATGATAAAGAGTAGACATGATTAGTCAGTTGACCTGCTAAGTTATGCGTCCATTTACAATTATGTCAACTGTCAAGTTATGCTTGTTGTGTCACACCTGTGTTCTGTTATGTTTGTAGTTCATAATGTCAGTAAATTTATGTTTTGTTTAATTTTCTTCTGTTTGCTTTATTTTATTTTATTTTGTTGCCACATGTTTTGCTTCTTTCTTTTGTATGCTTTTTACTTTCAGGTCTAGAGTTATAAAGGCCTTTTTTCTGCAGAAGCTACGAAGGTACCTTGTGACTTGTAGTTCTGCACAGCACTACTACGCGTACACCATCACCTTCCATCTGTTACCCCACAATATTTCTCCTAGTAATATCTCATCCCAGCAGTTTCATATTTTTTTACAATTAAATCATTTTTGCACATTTTTAGCAAAATTTCATGACATGAATTTACAAAGTCTGTTTTTTTGTAGCACAGGTTTTTACATTGTAATTTGTAAGTCGAAACTCAATACTTAATCTTAAAATCTGTCCCAAAGGTGACTCAGATCAGTTTCATTATATTAAAGAGATGGTTTACCAAACTTCTAATTGTTTTGCTAAAATATATACAATTCATGTTAAAACATCAGCAGAAATGTATAAATCTGCAAATGACAAATACTTACAAGACTAGAACTTTTAATTTAAGCCTTGAGCTCAAACTGTAAACATTTTATACCACAGATCGTTATTTCTATATTGTTCAGATGATCATGTAATCAACAAAAACTGAACATTGTTTGCTAAAATAGTATGTAAAAACTTAAATAATGTACAGCTGTTTGTTATTCAACAAAATGGCATTTTCTTTGACCTTGAAACATGCACTTTTAATAGCTATTTAGTATTTTAAATTTGTTTTATTTTTAACTCAACTAGAGCATATAAGGTGGATAATAATGTTTTTTAAGGCTCTTTAGCTATTTAATTTTAAAGGTATATTTTAGGTTGTCACATAATATAACATCTTTTTAATTAATAATAAATCACATAAATACAACCACACTCTTAAAAAAGTTATATTTTTGTAATCAAGTGATATTTTATGTTTTGTATTGGACACCGTATCATATATTTTGATGTGAACACCTCTGCTTGTGCTACTTTTATTTAGTTTATGAACTTAGTAAGATCACTATTCATAGTTACTCTTTCTTCATAATATTTATCATCTGATATTCTTACTCTGTTTAGTTGTAGCTATACGTAATCACGTGCACCTGTATTTAGTAGATAGAATGCATGTACAGTATTTTGTATACAGGTATGTATTCTTCTTATACACACGCATATATGTAAATCTCGCTGTTACATGGCTTGTTCTTTATTTTATGTTTTTATGCACAGCTTATATAAAATATCCCTCATTCCACTCCTGAGGGTACATGTACTGTCATTATGATTTAGATCAACAAATATAAATGTATTGTAAACCACTACTCTATAGCAGGTAAATATTAATGTCACTAGTGATTATTATTTTATGATTAAAAATATTTCGACCAAAAATAGAGCATAACTATTATTGCTTTATAGGGGAGCAATGATATACTGGTATATTGCAATAGTTGCCAAGCCTAATACATGGTTTCGTGTATCGCGATATATCTACCTAATGAGTATCCATCTCTTATAAAACTTATGACTATGAAAGTTATAAAAGTTAAACTTATTTAAAACATAAATCTACTGTGTCTATATATTCTCTTGCCTGAGATATGACTATCACATTTGGGTTATTAATCAAACTGTATTGCAATATATCGCAATACGGTTTTAGCTGTATTGTTGCACCCCCATTGTAAGAAAGTTCAAATCATCTTTTAAAGGGCAATGTTATAGTTGTAGAATGTCACAGTTTTCCAAAAATTATGTGTTAAAATGTATTGCACTAAGAATGCCATCAGTTAAATGCAGATAATAAATTAATACCAATTAAAGCAATTTGCACCCAGAAAAATGATAATTCCATACAGAAATACTTAAAAAATTGAATCAGGCAGGAATTGTTGCCAGACCTAAAAATATTTATTAGAATATAGAGTTTATCATCATATTCGAAATACAAATTACTATCAGTAATAGTGCACCTTTAAATCTCACAGCTTTTAAATTTACAATGTACTTTTAGTTGTTCCTGCATACATGTATATTAAGTTTAAATTTATATTATTTTTTTTAATTTCTGATTGTCCTATCAAGAGAACATTCATAGATATTTATATTTTCATATTTGTATAACTATAAAGCATATTACACATTTTCAGAATCCTCCCCATACCCCTCAGATGCTCCCTTAGCCAAAATAGTACACAAAAAATGTTGATTTTGTTCAGGATTTGAATCAAGATTATAATTTTTAATTTAAATTTGTGTGTTGATTTTCACTTTCCTACCCTTTGCATACAAATAGGAAAATAATGATAATTGGAATTATAATTTTTAATTTAAATTTGTGTGTTGATCTTCACTTTCCTACCCTTTGCATACAAATAGGAAAATATTGATAATTGGGAATGATCCCAGTGTTGTAGTTTTTGTGTACGTGTATATCGACAAGACTATTTCTTTTAATGTTTTAAGTGTGTAATAAGATTTTAAAAATGTGTCAGTGCCTGTGTTTTACAAAGATTGTGTTGAAAGAATCATTGTATATATATATTCCAATGATTGCCAAATAAATAATGTATTAACAGTTACAGATATGAAATATTCATACTTTAATTACACCAGTTATTCAATAAATATATATGTGTACATGAATAAAAGATGGCCTATTCCACTAAAATGTAACACACAACATAATAGAATCTAAATCTCTAACAAGCTAATATTGATGTGTTAGAGAATGACAGTTTGAAGTGTAAAATGTATATTAGAAAATTGAGCGATGAGAAAACAATGATTGTGTTATCTTCAATGACCTGTGATTATATTTGATTGTTACTTCTCATTTAAAAATTAATAAATATTAAGTACTAAATGATTACAGAATTTTGAATAAGACTAATTATTTAGTTTTTGTTCCAATAGAAAAGCATTCCGTGCCTATGAAGAAAGCTGGGATCGTCGACTGCAGTTCTTTTGCTGCTGTGTGGCACGAAAAGGCAGAAACAGGGTATAATTTTGACAACCTTCTTTTAACATTTTATAAATTACATCCTTACAGCTGCTAGATGCTCTAAGTGAATGTTTGAAATTAAACAGGAAAATTTGGTCTCTCATTCAGCTTGAAAATATTTTTCTTTTCCTTTGACATAATCTAATAATAATTAGTGTGAATTATACAAATTTTAAAAGATAAATGTCCTTTTTTCAAATGGTATAGAATAAGTACCCATTACATGTAAATCACTTGATATTTCTCTTTTTGGCAGAACTCACTTGCTGAAATTGCTCAGCTGTTGACAGAGTTCTTCCGTGATTTGGATGTAGTGCCTTCAGATGTCATAGCAGGTCTTGTACTACTCAGACAGTCTCAGAAGAGAAATATGAAACTCACAGTGGAACTGGTATATATTTTGTTTATAATTAAAGTTTTATAGGTTTTGGCACCAAAAAAAATACAGCTGCTGCGTTCATTGATATTGATAAAATTATGTTGTTTATATATTTATTGTTGTTGTTGTTTAAGTAGATAATAAAATCTAGAGTCATGTATTGTAGAATAATAAGTGATTGAATTTACGAAACATGTTCAAAAGGAGGGTTGTCGTGGGGAAAGATGATTTCCCCAATAATAGCATATGACAATTGTATTAGATAAATGTTTGATACATCTTTTGCAGGAAGAGCATCTCAAGAAGTATTATTTCTCTGCTGTTATAAATAATAATTAAAAAAACGCATGCAACTTAAATGAGGTTCAAAATATGTATTGTCGAATATTTATATTTATTGCCTGACAGTATAGCTAGCCAAGTTCTGAAATAACAGTTTGTATACTGATTTTCATTTGCAGGGCAGTAATGATGTTTACCAATATTTATCTGGAGTACCAATCACACCACACACCCAATTCCTGCAGCTCAGCGATCCAGACGTGATGGCTGACTACCAGAAGCTGATCCACTACATGCGCTTTGCTCTCGCTGCCTATGGGTGGCCAGGCTACTTCAAGGTTCACCCAGGAACTTGGATTTGTCGCTTGACACCCTTCCTCAGGTCAGAATTAAAAAAATTAATTAAGTCGTTTTCTCAATAGAAATTTGGGACATGTAAAATTAATGTTAGGCAGTATCAAATGTGTTTATTTGCATTTTGTTTACTGGTATTGTGTTATTGGAATAGTGATATAATAAATGTTTACATTACCTTAATTACAGTATGCAGTTTGGTACACATTAATAGCATATTACAATAAATAGATGATTTACAGTATGTTAGCATGTACAGAAACATGTTAAAACAGACTGGAGAACAGTGATGTTAAGCTGGATTAGACAAGATATGGCACAATAGATCCACTGGAAGGAGTTGTTCCTTTGACATCTTAATTGTGTGTGTGCAAAATGATATAGACTCAGATGAGTACTTTTACAATATAATTTACCTTACAGCATAGTTTTGGTTTGCATGTGTTAATGCAGTTATACATTGTACTGGCTGTTTAATTTCATCAGAAGGCTTTATTCAATTGTTGAAAGGAGAAGAAAGGATTATTAGTTCAATGTCACCCCAGCATATTGTTTATTCAGTGGCTGTTATGTGTCAGACATACATGTACATGTAGAGTGCTTTGTGACTCATGGAAAAGGAAACACTAATGTCTGATAAGCTACTCTTTCTGATTAGCAGCAAGGGATCTTTCACTTGCTCTCAAGCTGAGGAGCAATGGTCTCTTAATTGTTGGTTTTAATCATGTTTTTCAGCTGCTGCTGCTGCATGAAACGATGGAATCCAACAGTGTCGGGAGATAACTGTTGCTTGTGCAACTTTGCTGCATTGAGACGCATAAGCAAACTGCAAGTGTTCGATGTAGTGTATGCTACATATCATGTGGATGTAAGAATTTGTTGTTTCTTTTAGTCAGAAGTTTTATCCTATTTATCTACATGTTAAAAGTGTCTCACATTATGCATATGACTGTCATCAGATGTTGCCTTTTTCAGCTTACATTCCATTGAAATTTGTTGTCTTGCATAAGTATCTGGTGTCACATTATCTTTTTACATGTTCTGTTTTCTTAACAAGTAATTACAATCTGGCATTTAAAATTATCTTAAATTGGATAATGTTCCTACTATAATAATTATATTGTTTGTCCCTGATCTGTAAAATTTATTTACATGCTATTCCACTATGTGGATCTTTGAAATAGTTGTCAACTTCCACTATAAAAGGTTTAAATAATAATTCTAACATGACTTTGGAAAATACTGAATTCTGATTGGCTATCTACTTAAAAATCTGGGTTATAAGCCAGCATTGATCAACCTCTTATTTAATTAAGCTGCTTTACCCATGTAGGAATTGGAATTGGTATTTACAAACAAACATGACTTCACCATTCAGATATAATTTTCTAAAATTATGGGCCGAACATAAACACACTTAATTGGTAATGAACACTTTGCATTCATTCCATTTTCTAATATGTTTGTTTACATCTGTTAAACATTCAAGTGATCTTGTTACTTAAAAGGAATTTCAAGAAAACATCCAACATTAATGAAAATAAAATAATGAATCATTAACAAGAAACCATCTGAAATTTGACCTTTTCTTCCATATGCACAAGTGTATACAGTAAAACACTTGCAGACGATATCAGAAAAAAACACATCATATTTTCACTATCTACAAACAGTTATTTTCATAGATTTCATTTAAATAATTGAAAAATAAACATGAGTGTTTTGAGCCATACTGTTATGTTACACATTAATCTCATTTACGTTACAGCATTCTTTATTGATGTTTGAACGGTTGTAATTGTGTCTAGCCTTTTACATATATAACCTAATGCAAACACGTTCTGTTTTAAATAGCATTTAAGGGTTATAAATACACAATAACCTACCTCAAAAATGAAATCAGAGTATGTTTATCTCCTAATTCATTATTGATAAGAATTTTATTTTACTTTGTTATGGAGTTATGGGTATTGGCTTTCTGAGCATTGTTTTAGCTGCTTTTCACATTTATTATTAAAATTGTCTTAGTTTGCTTTATATATTAGTTTGTCATTAGTAATCATGTAATAAATATGTAAATTACTGTGTATTGGATACAAAAAAATATGTTTTCCTTAGATCTTGTTGTTCCTATGAATGTAGCTCTTTGTTGTCTGGCTTTGACGTTTGTGTGTTCTAATTCTACCAGACATTGTTATTTGCATTTTGGTTAAACTAACTTCATGTTTTAAATAAGTTATTAATTATTTAGCTGATATGTGACTATTACATTTTAATTATTATTATTATTATTCCCCTCACCCACCAATAGTCAATGTATACTTTTGTACTGGGGGTTAACACATTTAACCCTAAGATTATGGCTTGAATTACCACAAAAAGAAAAACATTCTTTAAATACAAAAAAAAAACCTTCCCCCCCCCAAAAAAAAATCATTGAAAATATTTATATGCATGTTTCAGTGGTGTTTGAAAACTATTACTTTAATATTGCTTTGTTTGTAGTGTTTTGAATTGGTTTTTTGTTGTTTTTTTGGCTTTTGTTTCTTCTTCTTAAATACATGTCTTTTGTTCTGTATGTTAGATTTTTAGACTCCTGCTTGTGTTCTTCACTAGATCCTGCTAAAGCACAAGACACATACGGAAGTTATAAATGGTTCTAGTACACGTATGTGTTTTTAACTTCTTATTTTGCACGTATCTTTGTATATTAGTTTTAATTTAAACAGTTTTTACAATTATTGTTCAAGCCTGGAAATAATTTTTTGAGACGTGCCTGTCAAAGTGTCCAATGTCAATCAATTTGTGCCGGTCAAAAACGAAAACGTACCTGTTAGAAAATTAAATTGAAATTTAATATTGAAATAAATAAATATTTGTTTTAAAGAATAAAGTGGGTTTTTTGTTTAGTTTTTTATT
>JAULBS010098292.1:0-16460 GCA_032355785.1 Symmetromphalus regularis | reverse complement strand
TTGACATAAAACCAGTTTGGTCTTCATTAATAAGAATATGGAGAAACCCCTTTAATCTTTCAGATATACATGCAGATACTAATTTATAAATAGTATTTAAAAGTGAAATAGGTCGCCAATTAGTAAGAAACAGTGAAGTTAATATGTTTCAAGCTGAGAGCTGGTTATCTCATTGTTTGAGATGACCAACAAGAAAGCAAGACTTTTCTCTTGCACTCATATGTCCCAGAAATATATTGAAAACAAACCGGGCATGGTAGAGTGCAGAAATCAAGTTACTGACTATTACACGTTTAGTTTATATCAGTTGCAAAATATATTTTGTAATTACTGGAATATAAAACAGCTTAAAGTATCCACTTAGAAGAATCTAACAGATGATCCACTGCACTGCAGAAAATTATATATATAGCAGTGTTATGACTCTCCCTTTGAAAACGATTCATGTCAGCACTTGATAAAATAAAAAAATACTGTTAAAACAAAGGAACAAACCTTCATCATCAGAGTATCATCCTTGGTGACAACCACCTCTCCAATACCACCAAAGTCCTGCATTTGAACATCTTCAATTTTATGCATATCTCCTTCATCCCCAAACACCTACAACAAAATGTGCATCTTCGGTCACTTTCTAAATACATGTCTTACATTTACAAATCTGTCAATATTCTGTTATATTTTGAAAAAAGCCTTTGTTTTTTGTAGCTGTCCTATGATTAATTCAGCAAATTTAGATATTGATCTAGAGTAACCAGTGAACGTAGGTGAAGTGGATGGGAAGTTTTTTCTATTGTCAACACAATGACAAGACGGAATTATAATGTAAAGAATTATTCATTCTTCATCATCTAAAAAATCAGTACCAATATCAATAACTAGATATATTTATAAAATAAAGTGAATGTTTCAAGTTGATAGCTGAGTATTTTATTGTTCGACATCACCAGCAAAAAGGTAAGTTTTCTCTAGTAGCATATCCAGCATAGTTCTGTAGCAATGCAAAACTTGTAAATTAAAAAAAAAATAACAATGAGCACAGATTTTCAGATATAAAAAAAACTGGCAAATTTTAAACGGTAGTATTTCCTCACAGAACATTTGTCTTCATGTTTTTGGTTGTGTGGGAAAACCTTTATTTTTTAAAATGATCATGTTGATTTCTTACAAGTGAATGTTTCAAGCTGAGAGCTGGTTATCTCATTGTTTGAGATGACCAGCAAGAAAGCAAGACTTTTCTCTAGCACCCATATGTCCCAGAAATATATTGAAAACAAACCAGGCATGGTAGAGTGCAGGCGGCACATTCTTGACTAACAAGTATTATAACAATTTTAACAATGCAAATGTTAACACATGTAACACTATTACGTTTAATATTACATTTTGCCTATAACATCCATTCAAAATAATCAATGTATCAAAACATCTATCATTTACCAAAAAATTGTTGGACCTACCTAACCTAACTTTTTATCTTAAAATAGTGATTTTTCCATGCTAAATCACAGTCTTTTAACAATTGACAAAGTGTACAACCACCTAAAAAAAGCAGCTATTGTTCACTGTCATTCTTCTATTGTAATAGCCTTATTTTAATTAAAGAATAAAAACACTTGTGATTTAAATGGCAGCAGAAATTCACATAAGATGACAGCTTAAGAATATTTTATTTTAGAGTTACTGAACACCAACTTACCACACCACCCGTTGCTATGGCAATATCTCTAAGAGTATTCTTCCTGTTGTCACCAAAGCCTGGAGCTTTCACAGCACACACCTGCAGACCAACTTTAATTCTAAAATACACAAATTTCACAATATATATAAAATAAAAATCTAAAGAACCATGAACAGGGTTCCTGCAGACTTCCAAGAATCAAATTTCAAAACTTTTCCATTCCTTTTTGAAAACTTTAATGACCTTTTGGCACACAAATCTTTAAAAATGTACACTGCCATGTCCTAGAATATATATTCTTAAAAAACTTTATGTTCTATCTGCATAAAAAGACACGGTTTATACTTTAGGGAGACAAAAAATCAATGACTTTCAATGATGAAAAACATGGTTTTCATGGACATAATGCTTCACAAGAAGTGATCGCTCGCACTGTGATAAGCATGATCGGAAACATATCGGATGTTGAAATTTCTTAACTTTTCCATGATTTTTCCGTTTTAACAAAAATTTCTTAACTTTTCAACGCCCTTGAAAAGTATTTTGCAAATTCCAAAACTTTTCCAGGTTTTTTATGACCGAAGGAACCCTGCTTGAAAAATAAATATGGTTATATTACATTTGTCCTTACTTCATACAGAAAACAATGAAGCATTTTTAACAGGATGCATTCATCACATCAATTAATTTGCTCTTCTCAGTTTATGGGGCATTTCATGGTAATTTTTTATGAAACACCCAAGAACAAACATTATATGTCAAGTCTGTCACCCATATTAATAAGTAAATTATTCCAAAAATATAAGTACAAAATATGTTTGTTCTTCGATGTTACAAACATACCTCATGTGGTTTCTATTAACACAAAATGTAGAGAAAAGTGTACACGTTTTCATGGAAACATTGTTTTAGTGTTAAAATGTCACGTCCGTAAAAAAAAATTCTATTGAAATGCCCCTCACACATACCTGTTGATAACTAGAGTACTGAGGGCTTCCCCATCGACATCTTCAGCGATCACAATGAGTGGCTTGCGAGCCTGGTTTGCCAACTCGAGTGCGGGAATCAGCTGCTGCACGCCCGATATCTTCTTCTCACTCAACAAAACCAAGGCATCCTGGAATTCACACTTAGCACCTGAAACCAACAACACGCCATCACACCAGGAATCAAATTTTACAACCGCACCACAGACATATACTGTCATGTCCTATAATGAAATATTTTGAACAGCAAAAAAAAAATCAAATGTTTGTTCAGATTCAGTTAAATCAAATTAGATGAAAAATTCAAAAAACTCTTGCTGTGTATGCTTTACACTTCTCTGCACATGCCTCCAGTAAGCAAAACTTTTATTCAATCAAACATTTCTTTTGCTGTTCAGTATATTTACATATTTTGTGATGACAAAAGTGTGTCCTCCTTTCTCCATGCTCACCCAAGACAAATTTTGACCCCTGCATTATTCGACTGAATCCATCAGTGGTACAGAACTGAGTAACAATTATTTAAATCTGCCATTACAACTAGAATTCTCAACAAAACTTCCACATGGTTTACACAATAAAATAAATACTTTCAAATGCTTGTGAAGCTTTTCAAAAATATTATTAATTTTTTTGATAAACTCATTGAAGAAAGGGGAATTACTCAAACTGTATTAAAACTTACCTTTAGCAGTGTTCATAAAATATGGAGATATATAACCCCGGTCAAACTTCAGACCTTCAATTGTTTCCAGTTCATCTTTCATTGTCTTTCCATCCTGAAATCATCACATTATATAAGTATGGTATCTCCTAATTTACCAGATATAAAAGTTGTCATACCATTTTAAAATTAATCAAATTTTCATGACTTAAAGTCTTATAATTTCTGAATCAAGAAATTAATGTTACATGGCAGTGAAATGAAATTAAAATAAGTATTTTTAATGAGTTACAACTTTTTAAATCCACCATGACATTGTGGGTAAAATTATATATAAAATTATCAAAGCAATTATCACAAAACTTTAAAAAAAAAAAAAAAACATCCTACAGGTAATAAACTGCCCCATGGAAACTACCTTCACTGTAATAACTCCATCCCTTCCAACTTTCTTCATAGCACTTGAAATAAGTTCACCTATTGATCGGTCACCATTTGCCGATATAGTTGCAACCTACAATAAAATAAAATATCAGTACATCAATGCATCTTTAAAAATATGTAATTATTTAAACTATATACTTTTAAGTAAAAATAATAAAACATGTATACCAAAACAGAACAAAAAAAAGAAAGGAGTGTTTGTTTAACAACACCCGAAGCACACTGTTTATTCAGTGGTTATTAGGTGTCTGAAATATGTATTTTGTGACACATGGTCTTTAGAGGAAACTAGCTACCACAACAAAAGCAACTTTCTGATTAGCAGGAAGGGATCTTTTATATGTACTGCCCACAGACAGGACAGCACATACCAAGGCTTTTGATAAACCAGTTGTGGACCACTGGTTGGTGTAAGTGGCTTACACTTTCCCATTGAGCTTTGCGGAGCACTAACTTTGGGTTGGAGCCAATATAGTGATTAAAATTCCCATACCTTGACTGAGATTTGATCCCAGTACCTACCAGCTGTGATACCGACAGCTTAACAACTATGCCATTATTTTATTGCAGGGGTTGAAAAATACTATTGCCCGACACCCGGGGCATGTTGAATTTGATGGTTGGGCAATGGATCTGCAAGATCTAAGTTGCAGGTGGGCAAATAAACTTTAAATGTATTAAATTTACAATGACAACATTTCTGATGTGTTTACGATATGTGCCACGTATTACGACGTTCGTATAAACAGTCGTGAATAATCGAAACATGAGTAACGTCAGGTGATTTCCTCTGTTTCCGGTTGCCGCCATAAAAGTTTTGTAATGTGGTTTGACTATGTTGTCAATGATATTAAATTGTCGGTTTCCTTAACCATCGTGAGTTTGTTAATACTCATAACATTATGTATAAAGATATACATGAAACATATTTTAGTGTATTTGATTAGTGTATTTTGGATGAGCAAATGAAAAAATATTGTGGGCAACGAAAAAGCAAATCTCACTTTTCTGTGAGCGTGTTTTAAAATAAATGTTCAACCCCTGTATTGATTGAAATTTGTGACTTACTTGAGCTATCTCCTCTGGCGTTGTGACTGGCTTTGACATCTTTTTTAAATAGCCAACAACAAGATCAACTGCAGTCATGACACCTGAAATAACACAACCTTTATACTATTTATCTAATCAAAAACAAAACCTATATTGCAAGTGTGAGTACTATGTAACACAATTTAAAAAGTCCTTACGGCCAAACTTCCAGATTTGCAATATACCAGAAATGGAATAAATAAAAAAAAATTATATTTTGATCCATTTTTATTTGAACTTGAAATTTTCCACTAACCACATTAGAACAAATGATAGCTGAAAAATAAATTTTAGAAATTAAACAAGATCATGTTATAAAATTTACATTTTTTTCCCCAATACAAAGTACACAAAGGTCAATTTAATTCTTAAAATGTTGACTAAACAGATTAAGCAACTGATGAAGGCTTGCACCAATTCAAAATCTGCATAACTGAATAATATGCCATGCCAAAATAATTTGCATAACCTATTTTCATTTGCTTTGTTTGTACTCTGAGAAAGGTTGATATAGAAACTTTATTTAGCAAATTTTACATGAACGGTAAATCAGTAATGCGAAATAAATTTGCATAACCGATGAACGAACAAAACTATTGTTCATACAATTTGTGCAGGCCTGTGATGTCTGAAAAGGGAACCACTATTATTTTCCATAGCATTCAACTTTGGTTAGTTAACTTCAGTTGATACAAAGTAATGGCTAAAGTAAAGCAAACAAACCTACATATAGCAATTTACAATGGAGTCCACCTTCACTGGTAATATTTAAATTTATCTCTTAAGTAATTTAGGTTTTGAAATATAAATTTTTGTGTAATAATTTAACAATATTTAAAACACAAATACAGTTTTTTTTAAATTTAAGTTTGAAAAGAACTCTTTATTAAACCTTTTCTAATTTCAATTGGGTTAGCTCCCTTGCTGATTTTTTCAAATCCTTCTTTTGCTATTGAACGTGCTAACACAGTCGCTGCCGTCGTGCCATCACCAGCCTCCTCATTTGTGCTATTAGCAACATCTTGTATCAATTTAGCACCAATATTCTGGAATTTGTCTTTCAGATCAATTGATTTTGCTACTGTCACACCATCTTTTGTAATCTTGGGACTGCCCCAGCTCTGTTCAATAATAACATTTCTGCCCTGAAAGAAAATAAAAATCATAGGTACTTAATTTGTATAATTAATAAGAAGAAAATGTTTATTGTATATTTATTACATTTATAATCTGACATAACTTTCGATCATAATAACCGGTCCTGGTGGCTCAGTGGTTAAGCCATTTGACACACAGCATAAGATTTTTAATCTCGAAATCAGCTCAATGGGAAGATCAGGGATCTGCCCACGGTGGTCGGTACCAACAATCAAAATATCCGCACATGACATAAATACTACCATCAATCATTAAAAAGTGCATCTGAACTTCAACTAAATAAAACTGTTACTGTATGTAACGATCCTCATTCATAATTATAAAGACGAATTCTGATCAGTAATACAACATCAACTCTGATTGGCTGAAGTGGAATGCAAACAACCAATGAAAAGCGAAGACACATTTAACCTTGAAACATCGCAAGCAGATACCTGGCGTGAATCATGGCCAAGCGGCAACTGACCCTGTACGATGTATTTGAACTTAAAATTGAAGCAGCGAAAATAACCACCACTCATTTCATCCTGGGCAGAACCCTGGAAGATGTATGCCACTTGCACTACACAGTGTTCCACAACTGCTTTATCAATGGCTGTGGGAAAAGGTTTATAAAAGATCTCTTCTTGCTTATCAGAAAGAGTATGCCTTGTAGTGGTAGTGGGTTTTCTCTAAAGACCATAAGTTTCAAACAACTATGTTTGACACCTAACAGGCACTAAATAAATGTGCTGAGATGCCCTTAAAGAACCAATCCTTTTCCTTTCCTTCTTAATGTGTCAACTACTACATCGTCACACTTTTATGCACTAATTAAAACAAAAATAGTTTTCTACAATTCCAATATTTTGGGCTATAGACAATCACATTTTTAATCAATTTGAAGTTCTACGTCTCATGGTGAATAAATGAATATCAAAAAAATCCCTACAATATTTACAATATTATGTACCTTTGGACCCATTGTTACTGAAACTGCATCTGTCAAAGTGTCAACACCCTGGAGCATCATGGCTCTAGCATCTGCTCCAAATTTCAAGTCTTTTGCATAGCAACGTACAAGAGAAGGGGCCATCCTCTTGGCCATACTTGTACGAAGAAGATGTGGTAGTCTGTGCATTTTGTTTATATTTCTTAGTTAATTCTGAAAGAAAAACAATTCATCGCTTGTCATTATTATCTTGAACATTAAACCTCAAATACTAAAGTACTGTAAATTTCTATCAAAATTCTCCCTGACAATCTTAGTGAAAACAGAATACACTATTCATTAAAAAAAGAAATGCAGTCTAATTAAAGGGGAACTTAGCGTTGTAATTTGACAACAAATCATCATAGCTATTATTAACACTACTAACGAGTGAATACCAACCAATGTTATATTAGGAATGGCATCAATAAATATCATGGTCATATGGTGTTATTCAGGAAATGGTAAATTAATTATCTTGATCTGCTAGTGAAAATGTTCAATATCAATCAATTTGTTGTTGACGGTAAAGAAAATGTTCCTGTTATACAATTCAGGGGTGTTGGACCTGAGGGATTGGAGGGTGGAGGCTGAGCCCCGCCCCCAATAATTCCCATAAATATATTCCTTATTCATCGATGAATTATTCACCAGCAAATTCTATGTTGAGAAGTGGGAGCAGGCCCCCACTCCAATGAATTTTATTCCAACACCTCTGCAATTTAATGAACACCATTTACAATATATATATATATATATATCTACAGGGTTTGTACAGCTTTTTTGCTGCTGGACTTTCCTTAACTTTTCCATAGCCAAAATCTCAAATTTCCATAACCATTTTTCAAATCAGGTCAATAATAAAGATACTTTTAAGGAGTGTTTAAATATTGTAATACTAACGTAACAAAGGCCAGATAAAAAAAAATACTATTTAGCATTCCTGCTCAACCATGGTTAGTTTTCTTCTTCCTGTACAGCGTCATTCTACATACAAAATAAAAACCTTCCGCTCTATCTAAAAAAATTAAATGGGTGGACGTTAAATCATTTTTTTTTTTATGTGGCCTAAGGCTAAAAGTCAGATTATAATTCTTGTTTTAAATGTTTACAGTACAGCCAACTTACAACAATTTCCATAACTTGTGTAGCAAAGTAAAAAAAAAGTAACAACTTGATTTTCCAAGGCTTTTATGGTCCAAAATGTTTACAACAAATTAAATGTTAAAAGTTTAAACTTTTTATTATTCAATTAATTCCAATTTCTACAATATACAAAACCATTTACGCACACTGGGCCTGCAGCCCACGTGGGCTCAAATGGCCGAATTGCACTGATTATTTCACTCTATCGATCTATTATGCGCAAATGACAAATAATTCAAATGTAAGAAATACTATAACAATAGAAAGTAGCTTAATATAAAGTATCTAATGCAAAAGATTACCTGTTAAAATTAATTATTTTGTCTTCAGAGATTGAAGGTGCCCAGTCCCTCAAATGTTAGTCTATAATCACGAGGAGTAACTATTGTCGTTAAAAATCAATGCGCACTTCCCACAAACAAATCGCTGAAAACAGTCTATGAATTAAATATTTGGAAAGAAATCAATAAAATAAAATTTAAATATATGTCTAATACATAAGTTTTATTTTATTGTCTTTTTAAAATACAACTGCAAATGAATGTTTAGTTTTATGCAATTGCTTCTCCCATGCCAAAGGTCACGACGCATGCTTCTCAAGCCCCACGTGTTTGTCTAGAAACTTCCATTCTGATGTAAAGGTTGTAGACACCATTTATTTTACAAAATGGTAGGTAATGCAGTTGGTTTGTGAATAGCTAGCATATTAATTTAAACACTAGCACTAACAGTGGATTGCTTTGTGCCTGTTTTATTGTCTGCCAATCGACACGAACTAGTAATAGTGGTATTGTGATGATCAGTAGGCCAAGGCTAACACTGATGTATCCGATCTCGGTTTTTGAAAGGAATGGGGTGGGAAACAATGTTGAGTTATTCCATTAATCCAAGTTCGAATTTTTTTAATAATTTTTTCTAAGTGCACTGAGTAAAATATGTGTCTAATGAAACAGACTTTCATGGTTGGTATTTATAACCTTGTAGCAAGATCATTCAGAGTTCTATCTAGGAGTTTGTGGAGGGGGAGGGGGAACTTAAAGGTAGAAATTTCGCTTGGTACTACCAGTCGATATGTTTAGGTTTAGATCGATTGACAATACCAAGAGAAATTCCTTTCGGAATAAAGTATTGTGCAACATACAGGTTTTCTTTATTTGAGGCAGAAACATCCTACTTGGACATACCCTTGGGGAGAAACATCCTACATTCAGTTTTCAGGTCAAGATTAGACATATAAATATGGTTTTTGATTCATTATGGTTGGGGGGACATAAAAGTCTTGAAAACAATCGGTACCATTTGATGACAGATCCTGTCTTGACTAGTCTTCTGTGTGCACATATTCTTTTCTCCCCACAAATACTGTAGACAGTTGAGCATTTACCACTCTGTGAATACAACCTTTTGGCTATTTGGTGTTATTTAATTTTGGTTACTTGTGCCCAAGTTTCCAGACCTGTTTATTCAATATTTAGTTTTTGTAGAAACATTTATTATTATTGCTTAATTGTTGCAAACTGTTTGTGTTTATTTAATTACAGGCCAAAGCATTCAGACGGTTTTTGCCCATGTTTGATAGAGTTTTGGTTGAAAGGTTCAAACCAGAGTTGAAAACAAAAAGTGGTCTTGTCCTGCCAGAGAAATCTCACAGCAAAGTAGTGGAGGCGACAGTGGTTGCAATTGGTGAAGGACACAGGACAGATGTAGGTTTAGTGAACTTTTATTTCAACAAGATATATATGTGGAAAATAATTTCATTTGGTTTTCATAGTTTTATATGTACAATTTGGCACAAGCTTGAATGAAAAGAATAAATTGTTTCACGACATGCCATGTTTATAATAAACAACATCTGCTAGGTGTCTAACACAGTATTTGTGGCAGTCCACAGACAAAGCCTGCCACTGACTTGTAGGCTATTCTTTTTGATTTGCAGCAAATAGGCATGAAGAAATGGAGGATTTTTCACTAGCCTGCCAGACCAGAACCGATTAAATTTTACTAGCCCAACATAATTTTTAATAGTCCGCCAACCTATAGAACATGGCTTATAGATAGTGGCAGATTCAATGCAAATAAATAAAAAAAAATTCTGTCATGAGAAAAATACAGATAGCCCCAGTCGGACTGGTAGTTGAATTTTTTAACTCAGGCGTTAGAATTTTTACTCTCATTTGGCGAGCGGGCGAGTAATTTCTGCTTCCCTGGTAAGGGGTCTTTATATGGACTCTCCCTCAAGATGTCACATGCAACTGCCTTTGTTAACCACTGGTAGCATGTGTGCCTGTGAACCGGTTGGTTGTCTGATCGATTGTTCTCAGTGGATCTATTTACAGTTTTGCCTATTTTCTGTTCCAATCAGTGGTCCACAACTGGTTCATCAAAGGCCATGGTATGTGCTGTCCTGTCTGAGGGTCTGTGCATATAAAAGATCCCTGGCTGCTTATTGAAAGAGTAGCCTATGTGGCAGCAGGTTTCTTCTAAATAAACATGTCAGAATTAGCATATGATTGACAACCAATAGCCGATGATAAGATAAAAAAAACAATGTGGTCTAGAGGCGTCGTTAAATAAAACAAACTTTACTTTGTTAACCACTGGCAGGAATGAAAAATGATTCCACTGAGGTATTGATCTGGCAATCCGTTACTCCTGTGGGTTAGGCACGGTAGAAAATAGGAGGGTGGGGGCTCTAGTACACACCCAGTAATTCTGAATCAAGCCAGGGCTATCTCTGGCACAACAGTAACATTTGCCAAATTATCTATAAAAATGTCAAAAATTAAAGTAATCTTTTTTGTGCACTTAAATGGCTATTAAAAGTATTATTAAAATAAATTATTTTTTCAGATTACATTAAAATTCATCAAATGTTTTTAAATTTCGCCATTGGCGAATGGCATAGCTAGCCCTGATCAAGTATAACCTCGTAATCCACTTGAAACTGTGCTGCCTTTGAACCTTGATTTGTTAGCCCCACCCCCTCCCCATGTCTGTTAGCCCCCAATGTTCTCTTGCTTCCGCCATGCCAATGGATGAAATTACCTCTGAAATGTATGAGTGTAATGCTCCTAATTACATTTCACAAAATATTGAACTGGACCCAACAGTGTTTTCTAGTCTATATTTAAATATCTTCCTTAAATATATATATATTTTTTTATTCAGGATGGAAAGGTAGTGCCTATCGGTGTGAAGGTAGGCGATAAAGTATTGCTTCCTGAGTTTGGAGGAACGAAAGTTGTACTTGAGGAACAGGTATACTTTTCATAACATTATTATTTAAAAAAAACTATTCTCATTGTGGATACCACATTATCAGCAGCTATTTACTACACAAAAATTATCCCTAAATGATTTGCTATGGCATTGCAATGCCAGTTTCAGGAAAATAAGCATAATACATAATATATTTATCTTTTTGCAAAATGCTCTTGTACACCACTGATATATCA
This sequence comes from Symmetromphalus regularis, assembly GCA_032355785.1. Classification (NCBI taxonomy): domain Eukaryota; kingdom Metazoa; phylum Mollusca; class Gastropoda; order Neomphalida; family Neomphalidae; genus Symmetromphalus; species Symmetromphalus regularis. The sequence goes on along the minus strand of JAULBS010098292.1, from coordinate 4,867 downwards.
GCTTTTACAGAAGCACTGCAGAATACTACTGCTAATTCAGATTTATTAATGTTTTAAAAACATTGAAAAAGATTTTAATAGGTGAAATAATAGTATCAAACACTACATTAACTTTAAAATATTGCAAATTATCTTTAAAACTTTCTAAAATATATTTTTACTAAAATATTCATTATTGTAAGAAATTTTGAATAAAAAACAACTTACTGTTAAAAAAAGGTATTGAACTGGCTTGCAATTGTGTTTTAAAAAACCCAGCACTGTCTGCATGCTGATGGACAAATTAAAATGGAATATATGATTTAAGTAGTGGAAAATGAGTTATTCCATTTCCAGATAAAAGGTGTAGACCTCAGTGAGTAAGACAGTTTATTCTATCCCGCAAATATTGATTCTAACGTGATTGGTGGGAATATTTAATGCAGAGGAATTTTAATTTTATCCCATTTCTTTTTAATAAATCCATATTGGCATGTTCATAATTCAAGAAAAAATGAAATTTGTCCCAAATATTTGTTTTTAACATTATTCTTAATTTGTATTCCAGGAATATTTTTTGTTCAGAGATGGTGATCTGTTAGGTAAATTTGAATCGTGAACCAGTTCAAAAATAAACAGACTAGAAAAAGAATGAAAAGCAGACAAGTGCTACAACATTGAAGGACCCATACATTGTGGATGATCTTTCAGTTTGTGCCAGACTACATCTTGCTACAACTACAAGACGTGTGTTTCAGACTAAACATAGATCATCAAGATTGGAATGCAGTCATGTCAGTTGTGATAACATTTTTCTAAGCTGGATTCTTTTCACGCACTTATAAAAGTTCATTAAATATATCGTAGGAATTTTGATTATATATTGTAAGTAGTTAGTTGTCTGTTGAGCAGATTGATGCATTTATCAAGTGTTTTAATCGGAAACCATTTTGACCATGTGTGTACATGACCTCATTAAAACATTCATTTGATTTGATTGTTGTTCTTCATGTTAGTTGATAGTGGAGCTGTTTGTTGTGACTGACAAAATGTTCACAGGAATAGATATGATAAAAGAAATACCAAGTCGATGGTTAATGTGTTGGTCAGGAATCATAATTCACCGAAATTAATTTTTTGAATGGCAAAGACTAAGAGAAAATGTTTTTAAAAAAGGGTGGGGGGGAGTGTACCAAAAATGTTTTGGACTTCAAAAACTTTATTGTTAATGAAAGATATACATTATCACATTCTAAATATTTCACTGAATTTGTCTCATAGAATCTTAATTTAAAATGTCCTAAATACAAAATTTATATAATCAGAACTTTGTCAACTAGTTAACCAGAAAAGTACCATTTCTAATAAGAGAATTCTCAAACATTTTTAATTTTCATAAAAGAAAAAAAAAAAGTGCTTCTATGTTTATTGCAGTTTGTGATTTTAAAATCTACATTCATAACAACCATTAAGATTTTGTTGTAAGTGGTTTCCACACATCATTAATAGTTGAACAGTTGTGATCTGGTACTTCAGTTTGATCAATCAACATTTCATCTGGACCCTCGTTACTTTTAGCATCCCTCACCTGAAAGAACAGGTTGTCGATGAAACCAATGTTTCCATTAACAAGTACGTAGGCTACACGAGTTAAAAACGACCACTTCCAGTGTTCTTTTTGTCAGTGTCCGTGCATATTCACTTACTCATCCACTGGATTCTCCTGTTTATTTTGATAACTGAAATTTAAAAGCCACTAAAAAAAATCGGCAAACTAAAATTAGGTTCAGTGGAGATTACTGTGAAAGATCTTTTACTGTGTTGCCTTAAAACTGATTAAATTTCCAAATACAGTTTATTTACTCTAGTGATCTTTAGATGGGGCATCAAATGTAATCGATGCTGTACAAAAGTCATTGAAGGGTCTGTTTCAAAGTAACTGACAAATTAATATGTACGAGCACGTGGACGATGTAATAAATCTTTGTATAAACTTCGTTATTTTTGGACATTTCAAAAAAGAATTTAATTTTTTTTAAAATAAAGGCATAAGAGCTAGTTACCCTCTCTACGTCCTTGAATACCCTGTAAAAATTCCTGTATGCGACCTTCTCCAGATCGTTCTCAGTCCACCCACGACGCAGTAGTTCCGCAAATAGAACAGGGTACGTGGACGCGTCCTTCAGTTCTCCAACCATGCTGAAACGTAACAAAACACATTAACACGCCCTTGACCTGTGCCAGTGTGTGACATATTTCTCAAGCGTTTAAGGAGGGAGGGGGGGGGGGAGGGTACAAAACGAGTTTTCTGGGGTTTTTTAATGTTCCGTTTTGTTAACAAGCACGCGTGCAGTAAGTTTTTCAATATGCTGTTGTATAATGTATAGCTGCTTAGATAAAAGACAAAAGAAGTGTAGATTATTAGAGCTATCAAGTAGAATTGCAGGTCACTGATTATGAATTAGACCTTGATCCCGATTTAGGGGTTGTTGTTAATATCGAAAATGTACCTCCACCTCAAGTTTTGTTTGAGATTATATAACCGAATTTTATAATTATTATCGTTTTATTGTATGTATATATTTGGTAGTGAATGTTTTATACTCGTTAAATTATCTTTAATAAGGAGTTAGAAGCTCTGTTGCCAGGTATTTTTTAACCACCCATTATTTGGCATTTACAATAAAGTCAATTATCCCAGATCCCCGTCCCTTAGGCCTATGGAAGAAGGCAGGGTATCCACGAGTAGGCAACTTGAGGCCAGAGCGGGTCGGTTTACCCAAACGTGTGTTTATGTACCACTTCACAATATGTATTACGTTACTGGGTGAAGGATAGTGTAGATGTGTGTATGTTTACAGCAGATACATGGGGCGTTGGAACGAAATTCATATTGGGTGTTGGGGTGCTGCTCCCATTTTTGAACATCAGAATTTGCCAGTGAATAATTCAACGATGAATAAGAAACATATTTATGAGAAGTATGGGGGGGGGAGGGGCTACAGCCCCCCCCCCCCCCCCCCCCGGCTCCAACGAACCTGAATACAGTATAGCATGTATTGTAATTTCTGTCCAATGTTTGCTTAACGACACCACAGCGTTATTTAGTCGTTAATTATCTATAGTGGGGCGGTTTAGCTCCAAAAAATAGGTCGATTGTGCACTTTCCCTTAAGCATGACACTTGGCACATGATTAGAGTATCTCAAAACAAAAGTTTTTAGTCCAAGGATCACCGAAAATTGCACCTTGTATGGTTGCCATCTTGGATTTGAGTATGGCTGCCATTCTGGACCTGTTTTGTTAAATATCTCCATGACTATTACAGAAATCAAGGCAGTTGAAACACCTATACCTACATTTTAGCGATCTGGGAATCCAATGGTGGCAGAAATGGCTACCATCTTGAAATCCAAAATAGCTACCATCAACAAACTATTTTTCTCAATAACTTATTAAGTACTAAAGATGTTATTACAGTTTTAATGCCTATACCCACATTCAGGGCGTCTAGGAATCCAACAGTGACAGAAAAATATTTGAAAACTGGCTACCATCTTGAAATCCAAGATGGCCGCTATCCACAAGCTATTTTGCTCAGCATCTCATTAAGTTGTAAAGATATCAATACCGATCAATAACCTATATCCATATTTTAGGGCACAACAAATCTAACGGTAACCGAAAATGTTTGAAAATTGTGGTTGTCATCTTAAAATCCAAGATGGCCATCTTCTAAAGGCTATTAACAACATATTATCAGTTAACGGGTTTACACACCATAATAAATGAACATTCAACAAAATATCAGCAGCTGGCCAAGAAAAGCACAGTTTGGATCATTTGTCTTTTCCAGACTGTTGCATTCCTCATCGCAAGAACAAAGCATGGAAGTGCGGACTTCTTACACTTTGAGTGACCAGTACATTCACAGCGAATAAGTTCATTGCAAATCTTTGAGGCTTCTGGTAGTGTTGTCGAAACTGGTTTAAACTGACCGTCAACTGTTGTTTCCTATCCCAGCCCACTTGGTCATGGGAGGTCAGCATGCGCATGTAATGCCTGGCTCCAACATAATGTTCCTTGTTATACAGCATTGACTAACATGCAGCTACACCGGAGCATGATGTTTAGGTGGAATTGATAATAGAGATTTGCCTTTCTTTGCAAACAGTTTCTTTAGAGCTGTATTGATATCACTACAGGCACTTGTGCGATCATAAATTAAGATGGCGAATCTTGCAATAATGCTTATAAAAATTGCTGGGGACGAGGAAATCCTTACTGACGATAGTCACCCGGACTAGTAGAATCTTTTTTCACCTGTAATTTACGTATGTAATTCGCGTTATGGATCAACCCAATCTTAAAATAGGGTGACTAGTGATTTTTCGTGGGGACATGTAACGTTTTAAGGCTACTAGTACCCCAGGCGAGTGAAAATAATTTTTAAATTTCTACCCCTGTGCAGTGTTTTAAAATGGGTATGGGTGCCCTCCCGTCACGAGGATTCTGCCAAAGCCCTGCATACGTACTCGGCGCCGTCGTAGTCCGCTCCGATTCCCAAGTGGTCTGCTCCTATTAGATTTTTCACGTAGTCGAAGTGATCTGCAAATAAAATATTAAGCTTCAAAATAATATATAAATAGGAAATTATCAAACGTACTTAGACAATTATACAAAAACAAACACTCATAATAATAATAAACCAACTCAAATAAAGGGTTTAGGATTGCATGGGAACATCTAGCCAGTTTCGTATATGTTGTGGTTAAAGAAAAAGTAACGAAAAAATAAAATTAGCAATTTCCAGGCCTGTAGGAACCAGGGTGGAGGGGGGTGCATGTGCCTCCCTCCCCACCTTGAGGCTTTTTTTTTTTTTTTTAAAT
>JAULBS010098281.1:0-15459 GCA_032355785.1 Symmetromphalus regularis | reverse complement strand
GGAGTCACCATTACACCCACGTTGGCCACCACAATTGATTTACTAATAATAACACGGATTCTAATTTAGCAACAGAGCCTTTTAAAGTATTGAGTTTTGAGAATGGTAAATTCATTTTGGCACTCATTTTCTGATTACCCCTCCTGTTTCATGAGAAACAGCAAAAACACCACAAAAACATTATTAGGTGAGTTCATATTATATTGACTGGGGGAGTGCTTATTATGCAATGAGAGTGCATATTAAACATAATATAAACTGGGGAGTGCTTATTAAATGAATAATATGCACTGGGGAGTGCTTATTTTACATATAATATTGACTGGAGAGTGCAAATCCAGGGGAGTGCAAATTATATGCGACACCGGCCCAAGCAGTTTAGTGATTAAGCTGACGGACACTTGGGTGGTAAGTACTGGGATCAAATCCCAATGGAGGCATGCATTTTAAAAAAAAATCTCGCTACTAGATCAAACCCAGAACAAATGTTCCGCCAGCCTCAATGGGCAAGTGGCACCACTTGACTGACTAGTGGTTTATGATTGGCTTGTCATAGTCCGTGGAATGCGCTGTCTAGTTTATGAAAAAGCGCATGTAAAAATTCCATTGCAGCTAATGGGACAAGGTAGCTTACGTGTCGGTAGCGGGTTTCCACTGAAAACCGTGAGTATGAAAACATCATATTTCTGACACCTAATAGCCGCTGAATAAGCAAGTTGCTTGGATGTCATTGAACAATACTCGTTTTACAGTATGACGTCATCATTACATCGCCTTCAACGGACAGATTTGGTCTATTTCCCGTTCTCCTATAATGTGGTGGTAATGACCTTCCATTAAAGAGTCACACACATCACATGTTCGACAGCTGAATAATCAGTGTGTTTGGATGTCAGTAAACAGACAATTTCGTCTTGTTCTTCTTTATTTTTATTTATTTTCTTTTTTTTTCTTTTTTTTTTAATTAAAAAATTCTTTAAATAAATATATAAACAAACAACCACTAGTGTCCATTGATTTTCTTTAAAGAGATCAGTGGTATTTTAACCAAACAAATAGCGGAACGTAGCTAAACGGTAGCGTGTCCGCCTGTGAAGCGGTTGGTCATTGGATCGATCCTCAGTACACTCATTTGCTGTTTGGGCTATTTTCCGTTTCAACCAGTGATCCACAAATGGTTCATCAAAGGCCATGGTATGTGCTGTCCTGTCTGTGGGAAAGTGCATATACAGAGTGTCCCTAAAGTGTGGACACATAGGAAATATCACTATTTGTAACTAAGTATATTTGTTTTCGCCCTACAGATTAAATATAAGTGTGTGCATATTTGAGGGACACCCTGTAAGACTCTTTGCCTATGTGGCGGCAGCGGGATTCCTCAAAATAAATGTCAGTATGACCATATGATTGACATTCGATAGCCGATGATAAGATAAAATTCAATATGCATCGTTAAATAAAACAAACTTTATTTTAAGCAAACGGATAAACAAATTATGTTAAAGGTCAATATCGGGCATTGATTCAGACATCATCTCAGTAAATAAAACGTTGTTAACTTTGAATCGCCATTAAAACATTAACTGTATATTTTAATCTAAATTGTTCATTATATACAAGAGTAATAGTCGAGAGATGAAACAGAACAAGCTTTTTACTTTAGCATTAATGTTTTTTCTTGCAAACATTACTTTACGAATTATGTTAATTGTGATTTGAAAGCACATGTCTACAATAGAGCTGTGATTTGACATTTGTTTAATGCGTAAGACAAATTCATCTCGCATAATGAAATTCTGTGTTGTAGTTGAACTTTACTCACAGTTTCACCAACCATGCGCAGATGCAGGATTTCTGAAAGGGGTGTTGATTCGTTGGTTGGTTGTATTTATTTTCGTGTTTATATCCCATTAAGGTTCAAGCACGCTGTCCTGGGCACACAACTCGGGTTCCTGTGCTGTCTGTCCAGGACAGAGGTTAGTATTAGTAGGAGACGCAAAACCCGCTGCTTTTCTATAAACAGCAAGAGATCTTTTATATACACTAGGCCACAGACAGAACGGCACATACCACGGCCTTTGTTAAACCACTGGTCGGTGTAAGTGCTATACACCTACCCACTGAGCCTAGCGGAGCACTCACTGTGGGTTAGAGCCGATACCGATATTAAAAATCCCTTGCCTCGACTGAGATATTCACCGGCAAGTTCAGATGTTCAGAAAAGGGAGCAGCCCCTTCCCCAATATGAATTCCGTTCCAACGCCCCGGGAGTGCAACATATGGACTGACCAAAGCAATAAGCCGCCATTTTGGATTGAAAACGGCCACCCTTGTAGGCCTATATAGTTAATGCATTAAATAACATCAAGATACTTGCCAAGATGGGCTTCAAAATATCACTTTTAAGGATTTTTTAATGATGGTAATGCTATTAAAGTTATTATTATTATTTGTTTTTATGTGGAGTCACCATTACACCCACGTTGGCCACCACAATTGATTTACTAATAATAACACGGATTCTAATTTAGCAACAGAGACTTTTAAAGTTTTGGGTTTTGAGAATGGTAAATTCATTTTGGCGCTCATTTTCTGATTACCCCTCCTGTTTCATGAGAAACAGCAAAAGCACCACAAAAACATTATTAGGGAAGTTCATATTATATGTATAATATTGACTGGGGGAGTGCTTATTATGCAATGAAAAGCGGATAGTGCATGTGACACTGTTACTTATGGAAAACGAACTCTCGCATCGTTCGGGAATACTCATGGCTATTCGGATTACATGCAAATCTGACATTTAGCGTTAATCGAACAAAAAAGAAAAGAATTAAATGAAGAAAATCTCGTTTCGTACAAACTCCCGGTGTGTCTGATGATAAGAGTTACTTTAGTAACATCCATTTCAAATGATCGAAACACAAATTAGATAAACTTTAAAAGTTATTCGATTACGTCCGAGGTGAAAACTGCCTTCCGGCGACTAACCGCGTTATGCAAATGTACATTCATCCGCGTGATCTTGTCAAGTGTTAAATGAAATCGGCGGAAGGATACAGAGAATGTAGTAAGCGTTTCTTGTTACACATTTTGTAAATATCATTTTATTGTTTTATATTGTATCATTATATTGTTGTATATTGTATCATTATATTGTTGTATATTGTATCATTATATTGTTTTAAATAGTATCATTATATTGTTTTATATTGTATCATTATATTGTTTTAAATTGTATCATTATATTGTTTTAAATTGTATCATTATATTGTTGTATATTGTATCATTATATTGTTTTATATTGTATCATTATATTGTTGTATATTGTATCATTATATTGTTTTAAATTGTATCATTATATTGTTGTATATTGTATCATTATATTGCTTTATATTGTATCATTATATTGTTGTATATTGTATCATTATATTGTTTTAAATTGTATCATTATATTGTTTTATATTGTATCATTATATTGTTTTATATTGTATCATTATATTGTTTTATATTGTATCATTATATTGTTGTATATTGTATCATTATATTGTCTTAGTTGAACCGGTCTAGACAGTATAGTGGTAGGTACTGGGATCAAATCTCAGACGAAGTATGATATTTTTAATCTCATTGTCGACCACAATTCAAACAGAGTGCTGCGCAGGGCCCAATGGGTAGGCGTATACCATTTACACCGATCAGTGATTCGGATCTGTTTTATCAAAAGTCGTGGTATGTACTATCCTGTCAGTAGAAAAGTGGATATAAAAAAATCCCTTACTGCTTATCGATAAGAATAGCCACATTATTGTGGCGGAAGCGGGTTGCATCTCCCCTTCTAACCCTAACTTCTGTCCTGGACACAAGGGCGAAAATCCGTTCCAGAAATTGTTGGAGTGGGGGTGGGGAGACGGAACACACCCGATGTACATTAACGTAAGAGGATTATTAAACACAATCAAAACAATGACGTAATCCAGATTATGTGTTTTACTATGACACAATAAAGAGAAATACTGGTAAAGATTATTATTTAGAAATTTTAATTTTAGTTTCACTGACATTTTCATTTTTTCTAAGCAAAAAGTGGGGGGTGGGGAGAAATAATTATATAAGCGCCTCCCCCCCCGTCGAAATCTGTGGGACCTATACCCCTATATAATTGATAAAATTTGTTGAGGTGGTAGATGGTACCACTACTTCTTCCCAACACATCTTACACTTAATATTTGGATTCCCCATTGTCTGATTAGTTTAAATACCAAATTTGAAAGCTACATGTGAAGCCCACATATTATACAGATATGTTTATTTAATTTAAACGTAATCATGGGACATTCAGAAGTCTTGCTGTTTAATTAAGTATTATAATAATTTAAATTTACCTTAATGTAAAACAGAAGTATAGCTACACTTCACGGTTATTTTGGGTTTTTCACATAATATATCATATTAATAATTTATATAACAAATGTAAGTGCATAGGATAATAGCTATGAAAATACTGCAGGGCTAGTTCTGTCATTCGCCATTGGTGAAATTTAGAAACATTTGGCAAATTTTAATGTAATTTGGTGAAATAATATTTTTTTTAGACAACACAGCCAGGGTATGTATTTAAATGTGCTGTTACCAATTAAAATTTAGGAATTAGATCAGATTATTTGTCAATAATGTTACCTATAAACACCAACTCATTCTTTTTTTCAGGTGAGGCAGACATACCAGTGATAGAACATCTGGAGATGGATGAAAGAAAATATGATGAAAAGCATTATACCTTTGACTGTAAACTGAACAACAACTTACCCTGCTCTTCTACCTTTTCTCGAGAAGAACTCTATGACATTAGGTTGGGATATTTGGAACTTTCACGTGATAAACTTGACATTGCTATTAGCCTGTGGAATGCATGTGAATTCACTAACATCGCGTTCGAGAAAAATTCAAACAGAACGGAAGGCTCATCGTACCGTTTTTTATCATCAAGGACAACAAATTTGCCACAGTATATTTCGATATATTCATGGTATTGGTCAAGACAAACTTACTAGTCTGATGAAACATTATAAAGAACATGGAGTAAAATCTCGAAGGCACGGAAATTCAAGACGACTTCCAGCCAACATGTTATCTTTTGAGGATACAAAGCTTGTTGTTGATTTTATTGTAAAGTTTGCTGCGACTCATGCCGTGACCTTGCCAGGTAGGGTGCCTGGTTACTGGCAAACAGAAATAAAACTTTTATCAACACATTGCAGTAAGAAAAAAACTTTATCTTGACTACTGTGCTGCAGTCGATCTAACTAGCAATAGGAAGGTTTCCCAGAGTTCCTTTCAGCAACTGTGGCAGAGACTTACTCCATTTGTTGTTGTAATGAGACCAGCTACTGACTTGTGCTGGTTCTGCCAGAAATACATATCCCAGATAATGAAGTCTGTGAATCTGACTGACAGTGAAAAGAAAGATGCTCTTCTCCAAGCAGAGGGTCATCTACGAATTGCTACACAGGAACAGTCACTCTACCAGAAACTGCGTAATGGTTCTGCAGAGAACACTGTTGATTCAGGTTTGACATTGGGACCACATGAATCATGCTCTTTAGAAAAGATGATACATTATAGTATGGATTTCGCTCAACAGGTACACTTGCCCAGCGATCCTCTTCAGCCTGGCCCAATTTTCTTTAAAATTCCTCTTAAGTGTGGCATTTTTGGTGTTGTGTGTGAAGGTTTGAAAAACCAAGTTAACTTTTTATTAGATGAACGTTACTTTCTTCAGCATTATGGTTTAGGGGAGACAGAAGCACACATTCACATCGACAACTGTTCAGGCCAAAATAAAAACCCGTCTGTTATGTGCTATTTCTTGTGGCGCGTGATGACTGGACTACACAAAAAAAATTACAATTTCATTTCTTTTGGCTGGGCACACAAAGTTTGCCTGTGATTGGTGCTTTGGAGTGACGAAAAAGGTTTTTCAGAAAACAAGAGCTGACTGTTTGGATGATTTTTTCAATGTAGTAGAACAGTCTTCAGTTACGAATATGGCCCAGCTATGCGGAAAAGAAGTTATTGTTCCAACATATGACTGGACATTTTATCTTTCAACATTTTTCAAAAAATTATCTGCTATAAAAAAACACACCTTCCTTTCATGTTTACTGAGGGAAGTACTGCTGTAACAATGAAGCTGTTTTCAGATTTAGATGCCACACTTCAGCAGCTTTTGAAAAACCCTGACGAACTGCCTGTTGCAGGTGTTCTTCCTCCTCTGATCAAGCCAAATGGGTTGGATGCCAAATGACAGTGGTATTTATACGATGAAATACATGACTTTGTAAAGGAATCCTGCAACAATCTGGTATGTCCTCTTCCCCTTGTCCCAAAACCTGGTAGGACACCAGCAATTGATTCTGATGAGGATGACAACCCAGGACCACCAGCAAAATGTGCACGCAAAGGACGTGGCCGAGGGGACAGGCATAGCCGAGGTCGTGGTGATGTTGCTTAAGATAGACAAATGACATTTCTTTTGAACAAGAGTGAACAATTTAACTGTGACTATATATAACATTTTGTGACTTTCAAAACATTTGTGTTCACCATATCTAAAAAAAAATAATAATAATTAATTATTTTAAAAATTTTTTAGAATACTTTTTCTTATGATCAGGGACACATTTTCATCCTGATTTATGCACCTAATAATTACAAGTGGTTTGGTATATATTTATAACACAATAGTCCACATTAATCTTTATTACAAATGAACAGTTTTTAACAGAGTTTCATGCATTTATGTGCATGGCATTTGTAATTACATTCGGGAAATTTTGACGTCCGTTTTCTCAGAATGACACTTTTTTAAATGTGTAAATTTACACACTTTAAAATGTAATAACTCAGCCAAATATTAAGATATTTTGAAAATTAAAAGAGTTGTAGAATCTATGAAGTTATGAAGTGTTGTTTTTAAGTTATAGCATAAAACGGAAATTAAATTTTTTCACCATGTTATGGGTTTTCCTGTGCACCATCACATATTTTATTCTATCTATATACATGTATATTAGCTAATGGAAAGGCTCAACATAAGTTCAATATATAACATAATCATTAATATTTGCCGTGAAAATATTGATGTCGCACATTTGGATCCAACCATTACGTTTGATCGTACAGATTCTAAAGTCGTTAGATTGTCAAAAAAATGGAATTGCATGCTACATGTATATGGGCTTTTATTTACGCAGATATAACAACTTTCGAAATACCGTGTGCATAATCAGTTATATCCAACCTTTTATTACATCATTAAAACTGAAAACAATAACACACAGGTAGTCTTGGGTAAGCCTGCAAATGTCTTCACTGCTGTCACAATTTCTGTTGTTTGTTTCTCTGAAAGCCACATTTTGAATGGCAGAGGACAATATTTCAAAATCTGAGGTAACCGGAAGTCGGTTCACGTGGTTTTTATCTAGGTAACCAATTGTTTGGTTATGTGAATTATATTTGCATAACCCATAGGTTACGTGAACAGTTACCTCAAAGTTATGTTGAACATATTTTAAATACATATTTTTAGCTCAAAGTTAAAACAAAATACAAAACAAAACAATTTTTAATGTTTGTAAAAGTTAACTGTATTTTTCATGAACACTTCCAGATTCCTGTTTTCTTTTTGCGCTGTCTATGCTACTTCAACTTTATCTACGGTGATGTTCCAAATGTTTGTTTTTTAAAGTTCATTATGTGATGTTAGTATTTTAAAACTTTTGTAACACCTGTTTACGTTAAAACCATTTTTAACATTTGTATAATTATAGGCAAACCAATAATTATTGTCAACATATATTCCTAACGATAAAATAGCAGCAGATAATTTAGCCGTCCACAGCGGTCCATGCACATTTCACTCAGACCCTATACTGAGAATTACCCTATACAGAGAATTTAAGTTTAGAATGGTCGCAAGTTAAATATGTTGCAATATAACGTTGTCTACTGGTTCGTTGCGCATCAAGTATCTAAAAATCAGTCTAAAACATTTGTTAGAATACGTCTGCATGAATAAACTTCCTGTAATCGTGAAGTTTACAAGTTTTAATTTTTGAATGTCTACAGGTCACGACGTAACCGATTTGCGTAAATTTAATTTTGCGTAACAGACACGCAAACAAAACGGCAGTTCGCATGAAATATTGTGCCCTGAATGGTGAAATCGAGAAATAATGCTTACACTAGAAACCAAAATTAGTTACATTGGACTGAAATAGGTCCAGTAATGCTGCAAAATATATTTCTTGTTTGTTCAGTCCATTATAAAATTACCAAAATCTCTAAAGTTATCGACCACAGGAATTGTTTTCCATGATTGTTTTATTTCATTTTGACCATTGCGTACTGAAACAAAAAATAGTAGATTGACTTTTAGTTGATTTTGCTTTCAAATTATAAGTTACAGTATACATTGTATATAAACAGGGGTTTATCTGGCTTTTATAAAAGAGGGGTCCCTGCGACTCACCTGCTTCATTTCTGATGATCCAAACCTAAAACCTAAGCATCCACAATTTAGTCAAGAGTTGCAGAAAACAGGTTTTGCATTAAGAAATTTCTTATTCTCTCTTAATTTGTATTTGTTTTATAATGAATAAATGAATTGTTCTTTATGACACTAAAATGTCCCAGTACACCCTCAACCCTACCCCCTATTGTTTATCCATGACCGAGTCGATTATATATCCAAAACAGTTTTCATATTTTTGCAGTGTCTCTGATCTTGTGTAGCTTTTGTGAGTCTGGTAAATCCCTGAATATATTTTGTGTCTTGTGGGTAAAACAGTTGATATTATATGTCTGAGCAGTTTTAACATACTTATTTATTAAAAACAATGAATTATTTATATTCTTTCAGATTCACATGAACACATTTTATCATACATACAAACAGGGTGGTACCTGGCCTAAAATAAGGGTGATTAAAACAAACAAAAATTCAGTGTACATATGATTGAGGTCTGAATTGAATGTGAGGACACCTTTTAGAAATGGACATGAATTTTGGTCCTACATGTATATAAAAAATATTTCTCTTTAAAAAATCAACTGTTTGAGATAAGGGGTTGTTGGGGGAGAGAAACTGCCCACTACTATATATTCGCCTCAATTACACAGTAAGTAATGAATTACTAATATTTAATCTGCTAATCTCAAATACCTATTTTGTTTCATAAAGTATTATGATTTCACAAATTTCGACATACATGTTGCGTTTGCAGTAGTGTGATGACGTGTTGCAATATGTTTGTGTTGATCATCTTTCTCTATCTGTTGGTTCAGATTCGCAGTAAGTAAAGCTGATTTGATGTACATCCAGTACAACTTCCAATACTGGGCAAGCATAGATGGGGAGGGGGACTTTTGCCCCCTTCCAAATAATCTGCATCACCATTTTTTTTGCAACAATATTTATGTTTACTGAGTAAGTTGTAGGTGCCCTTCAAATGTGTGATGGAGCCCCTTTTGTCTTGCACACCCTAAATATTTAAATGGTTTTAGCTCATGACAAAGGAAAATTATTTCACGAGGGACACATAATAAATGGTAACAAGTTTGATATTCTATTTATTACCCCAGACAATTTTAATCATTCTATTCTTTCTTTAAACTTTCTAATTACGCAGCAGTTTAGCGAAATGCTATCCTATAATGTTATGGATGATGGTACATTGTACTTTTTTCTAGTTTTAGTGATGTCATTATCACTTTTACAAAATTACAATGATGTCATGTTTAATACGGACACGAACATTGGTCATAACATTTGATTTACAAATTGATACAAAGTGATTTCTAACTCAGTTTATTATTGGGATTTGGGGGATCTCACACTGCAAGTTCAACACTAAGAAAACTTTTATGTTTCTGTTTCAAATAACACACTTATCACACCTTCATCATTAATTGCCCTTAGTCAAAGATATTTTATTGCCCCTAATTAGTACCTGCAACACCTTTCTTGATTGGGCTCTAGGGATTAACTGAGTTTGTGTATTGCAGAAGTTTATTGTTAAACATCAAATGCTTTTAGTCATTTTAAGTAACACATAATACATATTTGATGTTTTTCTTGTTGGTAGTATCAAATAATTTGATTTTATCAAACAAAATCCTTGAAAATATTGTGAAAAGTTAATGTTTCTATATTATTGTAATGTGTTTCAGTGTCCACTAACTGAATTTAATTATCATTTCTGAACATTGTTATATGTATAGGCCTATTGCCACATAAACGTGATATAGTGGCTGATCTATGGGGCCCTAAATTGTGCGATTTAAACAAAATTATTATTATTATTTTTTAATGTTAAAGAATCAAAGGATTATTTAGGGACCCCAAAATGGATTTTCTGGATTCACTACTGTGGTAGTTCAGTTTTAAGACAAACTGACAAGTAATGCATGGCACTGATGATCATTTCATGACCCCCCACCACCCCATACTTCATGTTATATAGGCCTACGTCCTTAGCCTGATTGCTGTTGGATAAACAAACATTCATTATAATCAACAATAACATCAGTATCGATGTAGAATATCACTGTGTGGTCTGGTCTATGATTAAGTATAACAAACTACATACGATCTTGAAATATAATTTTATTTCACAATCCTGTAACAAGACACAACACAATTACAGTTTCATTTATCAGCGACATGCATCAATCGAAAACACATTTTCAAAAGCCTGCCGACACTGACTTTACCGTCACTGTAAAGTCCCCAAGTTTCAAAGAGCACTTTTGTGTGACTTTGGCACTCTTCCTCTGCAACATTGTTGTAGGGCTTCTTGTAATAAAAATGCAGGGTCTCTTGTAATAAACATGGCCTTTGTTTATTTTTTAAAACCACAATAGGTTTGTTTATCTAACATACTCTCTTTATGGGTAATTAAGGTCTTTGTGAGATCAGCTTGCCTTAGAAGATTTTGATGTTTGGTAATTAATTAATATAATGATGAACAGAAACATGAGGAGTTAAAAGTAATATATCATCTTTTTCTTGTTGTTTTTTATTAAGGGGTGGTAAATATATATATTTACATTAGCCTAATTTTTATTTTTAAAATCAGTAATTCAACATTTTACTATCTATTCTATCATTCACAATAATTCTTACAAATCCCGATTGTTGAGACCAATGAATCGAGGATGTGATGGTGACAGTATATATACTTGATCTGTCAGTGGATATATATTATGACTTTGGTATGAAATGACTATGGTACGAAATGACCAGGGTACGAAATGACTTTGGTATAAAATGGTAAAATTGGGTACGAAATGACTATGGTATGAATTGACTGACTACGACTAATTAGTATGGAATAAGAGTATGTATTTATTAGTGGATCAATGGGTTAGAAGTCATTAAGACTTCTAATTTGCAATGTCAACGAACTTTTAAACAATATTTGTAGATGACCATGTTCAAGTTGTTGAGATTATTAAACTCAATTTAAAACTGTTCACATCACATAATGATACAGAGATAAAGAACTTTTATATTTGCTGCCCAGTTGGCAAAAATAGTTTTAGACGTGGTAAAACAAGACTGGAGAACAAAAACCCTGCACATTTAAGATAGAATCATTTCAAAGCTATTAACATTTAATGCACAATTGTTAATGCTTTAATGTCTCAAAATATACTGGTCATTGTTTTAAGGTCATTAAAACTGGGCACTCATGTTGAATGTAGCATAAGATCAAGAACCAAATCTAATATCTAGTACATACTTATTGGAATTCATCAGTAAATTGGTTCAACATGCTGCAGTATGGAAAGTGCAGTATCTCAAACTGTACAATTTTCTTTGGTAGGTTTTCTCATGCACCCTCAAATATATCAAGAATAAAAAACATAAAGTATTTTGAAACAATGTGTGTTCATAATGTATCTTTAAAACACCAAGCTACACTGTATGTATCATGTAAAATATGAATCAAACATATAGCCTATTTTTTAGTTGTGTTATGAATTCTCAACAAATCTAGTTAGACTGTAAAAACTCTGTAATGAATGAGCTTTTGGATCTTCAATAATCTTTTTTTTTTTTTTTTTTTTAGAGGCACATACATGACATCCAAAACAAGCTTTAGTGAATGATAAACCAGCTCATTGTTTTAATGTGTTGGAAGTCTACAGAAACATAAAAATGCCTCTCTCAGACATACTGACTACTCTGAACTTGAAGGACAACCCATACTTTGGTGCTGGGTTTGGTTTGTTTGGTCTTGGTGCGGGAGCTGCCATTCTGCGTAAAGGTCTACAGATTGGGATGGTTCTATTTCGCCGACACTGTATGATAACGATGGAAGTTTCAAGCCGTGACAAGAGCTACTATTGGTTACTTCAGTGGATTTCCTCACATGGCACAAGAACCCAGCACTTAAGTGTTCAGACCACTTTTATTCAGTCAGAGACCGGACGAATAAGTACACAATTCGACTTTGTTCCGAGTCCTGGCAGTCATTTCTTCAGTTATGGTCAATCATGGATAAGAGTGGAACGAAATCGTGAAAAAGCCATGATGGATCTTCAAACAGGGACCCCTTTTGAAACTGTGACCCTAACCTCTCTGGGTAGAAACCGAGATTTGTTTTTTAATATACTCGATGAAGCTCGTGCGACAGCACTGCAGCGTCAGGAAGGGAAGACAGTGATGTACTCAGCAATGGGGGCAGAATGGCGACCATTTGGTTATCCCCGGAGAAAGAGACCTATTAGTTCAGTAGTGCTAGACCGAGGGGTTTCAGAAAGGATTCTGGCAGATATTAAGGAATTCATAAATAATCCCCAGTGGTACATGAAGCGAGGCATTCCATATCGTCGAGGTTATCTGCTCTATGGTCCACCAGGATGTGGAAAAAGTAGCTATATTGTGTCGATGGCAGGTAAAAAAAAAAATTCTGAACACTGCATCCATCGATTAGTCTCCCCACCCATAGCCATAATTTTGTTAATTATTTTTTGTTCAAATTAAATTAACTTTGGTAATATGTAAATTGTTTAAATATCTCAATTATCATGTAATAGGTACTCTATTGATTTTGGCACAATTCTTGCCTCTTAAAGGCATAGTCCCATGGAATTTAAGGTGCTTTGTGCTCTAAATATTGTTATGAATGAAACTTACATGCATTTGTTATACTTGATCTTACTCGTTTTCATATCAATGTTTTATCTGGCATACTGGCACCATGTTAAGTTCTTAAATTTACAATATGATCGCCGGTTAATAAAAGTAACGTAATAATCCCTTAAAGGCATAGTCCCACGGAATTTAAGGGTCTTTGTGGTCTAAATATTGATTACGAATGAAACGTGTTTGTTATTCTAGATCTCGTTTTCATATCACGCAAGAAATTTTAACTGAACCATGGTATAGGGAATTCCATGTCGAGTCGATAAATTTTTTTCACATTTATAAATTTCAAGATCGGAACTCCTCGTGGGGTGAAATAAATTGGTACGAAATATTTTTGTAGCTGCAAAAGTTTTAAAATAACGGCTAATGGGAGATTACCCGTCACATGACTCGAAATATATACGTCACACCTTCAAGGGAAAAAAAAACCCGTCATTTTGTTTCAGTTTATTTGTCCGTGAGCATACATCATTTATTTATTATTTTTAAAATATTGATAATAAGCGAGATGTGGTGGTTATGTAAGTAGTTGAAGTATTTCTATGGACAAATCAAATGTTTATATTTAAAATTAATTCTTTGTTTGGAAATTAATGAGGTCAAGGGTCCGTGGGACTATGCGTTTAAAGTCTACACATCCTTTTTGGCAATGAGATTCATTTCGTAGTCATTTTAATGGGTAATATTAACTGTCATAACCATTCATCCATATCATTAATTATCACTGCTAAAATTAAAAGGCATTTTGTAATTTACATTACATGTAGTACTTAATAGAATTAAATAATAATAATTCTCCTGGTCCTTTATAAAATTATGTATTATATTTTTTTGCATCAGGTGAGCTTGATTACAGCATTTGTGTGTTAAATCTAAGCGAGCGAGGACTTTCAGATGACAGATTGAATCATCTGTTGACTGTTGCCCCAGAACAAAGTATTATTCTCTTAGAAGATGTGGATGCAGCATTTATGAGTCGAGATTTGGCAAAAGAAAGTGAGTCATATGTCAAAAAGTATGTGTCCAAATCTGACACCAGAATGCACAGGGGTTGAAATAATGTCTTGAGGATGTAGGGCAAATTACTTAATTTATCCTCCATGATGAATATTCTGTGTAGATATCAACTCTAAAATGTGGTCGCCATTAGCAACCAGTTATTTCTAACCATGATGCAGAAGAACTCATTTGTAAATCAATGCAAAAACAGTTAGGTTTCCAAAAACTGTTAATGGTTTTTCGTTCAACAGCCTATTTTGTAATACTAATAGGCTATGCAAAATGAGTTGGATTACTAGATAAATTATTTAATTATCAGAAGCCAGGAATTACTAAATGATATTAATGACTAGAGATGCAACAATATGGCCAAAACCGTATTGCGATACAGCAAACGTATATTGCAATACATACCGCAATACAGTTAATTGCAAAGATGTGATACAGTCATATTTTGATACTAATTACTAAACATATCTCAAGCAGGCAGAATAATTATAGAGATTTTTATATTTTAATTTAGTTTTAACTTATTTTTATAACTTACTGTCATAGTATAGGTTTTATAGATGGATAATCATTAGATATATCACGGTACACGAAACCATATTGCGGTATGTATTGCACTTGGCTAGCATTGCAATATACCGGCATACTGTTGCACCCCTATTAATGACTTTCTGTCTGTTACTTAGTAGGTTTACCATGCATATCTTTCTGTATGATGTTGGTAATCCAAAACATTAATAAATCATGTTGTTATTTGCCCAATACAGTTTGTTTATTCTTCGTAGTTTTCTTTGTGACATATTATTACCAAGACCGTGAGTCAATTACTTGATGGGCTTGTTGTTTCAGACCCAACAGTGTACCAAGGAATGGGTAGACTTACACTGAGTGGACTACTTAATGCTCTCGATGGAGTAGCATCAGCCGAGGCCAGAATCATTTTCATGACCACAAACTATCTAGAAAGGTACTTTTCAGTTGATTCATAGTATACTTATCTTCCATCCTTGGTTTTGCATTAAAATGGGTAGTCATGTTAACATAGAATGTTTTCAGATGCAGTGCATTTGTTTTAAAGCCAATTTATTTTATTAGAATGTTTGGTGATGGTATTTTCGTGCTTATATCCAATTAAGGTTCAAGCACGCTGTCCTAGGCACACAACTCAGGTTCCTGTGCTGTCTGTCCAGGACAGAGGTTAGTGTTAGTAGGAGACACGAAACCCGCTGCTT
>JAULBS010098270.1:0-15000 GCA_032355785.1 Symmetromphalus regularis | reverse complement strand
TCTCTTGGTAGTCTTTTTGCTAATAATTTGTTTAAAATTTCCAAACAGTTAAATTCTATTAGTTGAAAATACAATCTAAGTTTATTATTGATATAACATTGACATTTGCAAGGCTCGAAATTAATTTTCAATATTGAGAAGCAATATTTGCTTGTCAGATTTTAATTGGGAACCAAATGCTTGAAATTGAGAAGCAGTTTTGGATTATAGGTATTTTTTGAAACCATGATTTTTGAGGCTATTTATTGACAGACAATAATTGACAAGAATTATTCTTCCATTGGCGTGTGCACCACTGCAAAATGGCTGCATCCATGCAATCCATGGAAACACTATTTTTCATTAAAAGTTTTATATATTGTTACATTTTTTACAAGAATACTTGAGACTTAAGACAAATGCTAATGTAAAGCTCAAAGAAATACAGAATATAGTTAGAATATGTTATTAAAAAATAAGATGGGAAGCAAAAATATGCTTTTTAAACTGAATATCAGAAAGCATATTGTGCATTTTGAATGGAATTTGCCATCTGTCAGTTTCGAGCGTTGCATTTATTTGAAAGATAGAGCATTGTGATTTTAAATTTTTTTAATCTTATTTACATATAATGAGTATGAAAATGTTATTTATATTTTTTTTCCAGCATTATTGGTTGCGGGTTAACTCAGGTTCATTATGCTTTTGACAACATCAGTGATAAATCTCGCACCACTATTAAATATTTTACCAAAGTTATCAGGTAAGTTTGGGGCCTGCAGTGTGTTTTTGAAAATGGGGGGCAAATTCTCCAGATTTCGGCCACTTTATTATTTCTGAAAATATCTTTTTGTGCCAAATAAAAAAAAAATTGATTTTGTATTAGTTGTCCCCTAAAAAGTGGAGGGGTCATTCTCCCCCACCTTCCCAGTCTCGTGGTTCCCATAGTTCAGTGTGTGTTTGACAAAATCAGTGATAACTCTTGCACAACTATTAAAGGTTTTACAAAAGTTATTCTTGGATGTATCTGGAAATGTTGAAAAAATAGTGTAAGACAAATGGGGTTGTAAAAAGTAAGTTGAGAAGCATACTGGGAAATTACCAAAATGTCAGTAATCTGTAATTTCATTGGCTTGCTCTAGCTGTTACAACCAATGAGCTTGCTTGTACTAATAGGTCACTAAGATTTTACAAAAGTGCAAATAACATCACTACAACTTGGCAAAAGTAAAAAATATGTATATAAAGAATTAATAGCTCATAATAATCATTGGCGTAAATCGCAGAGGGGATGGGGGTGACATGTCCCCCCCACTTTTTAGATAGGGGGGACACCTATATTATTATCCCCCCCACTTTCTGCATAGAAAAACTTAAAATTTCAGTGAAATTAAAATGCCTAAATAATAATCTTTGCCATTATTTCTCTTTATTGTATCGATGTAACACTTTAAACCACGTGGTTTTAGCACAAATATACTGAAGTCACAAGTAGTCTATAATGGGAGGAGGGCAGCGGGATGGTCAGTCTTCCCCACTTTTTGGACAAGGTCGTGTTCATCTCCCCCACTTTCAGGAACGGATTTTCGCCCTTGATAATAATTAACTCTTAATAATTAATAACTCTTTAACTTTTAATATTATACAATTTAAGGCAATGATTCAAGGCTTCCCAGCCTTGGCATTGTCAATTTCATTTGGGGGCAATATAAAAAAAATAATAAAAGTAAATAAATTAATGTCATGCATAAAGTTGGTTTTGTATAAAGTTATAGCCTTACATGTTTCTAAAATGTCAGACACAAAGGATGTTTAAAGAGTTGCACAATTAAAATTTTATGAAGTAATAAATAGAATATCAAACTCAACATTTATTATCAAATTTATGTCCTTCACAATATAATTTTTGTTTGTCACTTGCTCACGACAAAAGAAAATATTTCATTCGACAATTTTTTTTAAATAAATGGTAGCTTGTTTAATATCTTCTACTTTTAATTGTACGTCAGATATCTGCTCTAAAAATTAGCATATTCTCTCATCCTTAATCTAAACTTTTTCTATCACATTTTTTTCTCTATCTACTTCATCTGTATTCGATATCTTCTCCTTTTTTCTCCCTTTGTCCCTTAATCACATTTTAAAAATCTTTTGTATATACATATAATTTTCTGTACATATTGTTAACTAGTGTTAACATTTGTAAGATAGTGAGCTCGGGGCTCCCCAACCCCGACACTATCATATTCTCTTTCTGGGGACAAATAAACATTTAAAAAGATAAAAATCAATATGCTCTAGAGGCGTGTTTACTTTTTGCATTAATCATATACATATTTCACACACAATAACCTTGCTGTCTGGTTGCACCATACCTACAGTGGTACTGTTGTGTTTGAATATTCCGTACATATTTCGAAAAGTATTTATATATATATTACCTGCAGCATTGTCATCAAAATTGTCAGCACAGATTATGCCCCACTGTCCATCATGATAAACCTTCACAATTCCATTAGTACCATTCCTGCCTTTCTCGAGACGAACTGAAACAAAGATTGAATGAAGTATTAAACATACACGATAAATCTACATTCTTGAGAAAATTATTTTTCTGGTATACAATGCGATAGAAAAGGCATATCGCTGCTTCAGAATCAAAAAGGTGTAAGTCTGGGTTTGGCACTTACTGGTAGCACTGGATGCTCCTATGTGTCTAGGTTTCTATCCCGCATTTATCTTGGAATGTAAAGATATTCCACATAAAACTTGTGTCTAGGTGAGATGTTTTTGGCCCTTTTTGCCATTAACTGCTACCCCAACTTGCACCCTTTTGGTACAAAAGAAGCGATAAAACAAATGCCTTTAAAAACAGCCTAATCCAAGTAACAGTCTTTATCGTCATCAACTCCTACTATATGTTATTACGACATTTCAGATAAATAAAAACAAGTTGACAAAGGGAACAAAAGAGTCTTTTTGAGAATACCAATTTGGAGTTCTTGCTGAACCTCAAAAATCCAGTCTACACTCAAACACCCAATGTTCGTGCAGTATGTATGCATTCGGCATCCAGACTCTAAGGCTGAAATTTTAGGACACAAATTAGATTGTCTATATTTGGATTTATCGTCTTTTAGACTTGATATCAATTTAGATTAGTGATTCATTTACGAAAAGGTACACTGCCATTTTACATGGTTATTTTATTTTATTAATATTTTTATGGATTTAAACCATGCTGAGGCATTTTTAAAATCTCAGATTTGCGAAGAACCCAATTTTTTTATAAATTGCCTAAAGTGAAGAACTCATTCATGAAAGGTACCTGTATAATTTGTGAACCATAACAAACCATTATTTGCCATTAATGCAAATGATATATTTGAAGAGCTCAATTGCATAAGGGCTTAAATCCATTTTTGCCAAAATTGAGTTTGATGCGCTGGCTAATAGTGATTAACCCTTTCTTCAACATGACAAATCTAATGAGTTTCAAAACAGCATTCACCACTGACGGACCACTGAATGTTCAGTAATAGTGCAAAAGACATTACGTCATGTTCAATTTATTGACGTTTTCTTTTAAACTGTTTAATGGTCTGTAAGTTCTTTTGCAATTGAGCTCTTCGTTTCTTAACCTCATCACTCGGTCCTTGGCAACTTAAGAACGTAGTCTATGCTCACCTGCTCTGAAACATTCTACAGACACGGCAAATGTTGAAGATATGTATCTGTTCCTCTTGGGATCCCACGTAGCCTTGCAGTGATGGAACGCCTTCTCGGTACCATCACATTCCACGTACGAGATGACGATAGATTCTGCAGACCTTCTCAAGCCAGACGTGAACATGACCCCGCCGCCAACGTAGCCTAGAGATTTGCAAAACACTGATGCCTCCTCCTCGCCAAAGTCTAGTCGAGAAACCAGACCCCACTTCCCTTCAAAGAAAACCTGAGCTTGTCCTTTGTCGACAGATCCTGGCGCAAGACGGTACTGAATTCCTCCTACAAAAAGTTAAAACTTTTTAAAATACATATATATTTTTTAAATCTTATCCGAGTTTTATCCAAATGAAATGCATGGATAAATGTCCTCGATGTTAATTAAAAATTAGTATAAGTGGAGAGAGATGGTTTTGTATTTATCATTTCTATAGTGTCGCAATTGCCATTTTTAGTAAAGTAGTGACGAAATTCGTTTGATTACCAGCATGACCGTAGGAACAGGAGAGCACATGCCCCCCCCCACCCTCCACCTCCCACCCTTCATTTGTGTGCTTTTAAAAAACATATTAATGTTTGCCATTGTAACCAAAATCTGATACAGAGTTTGTACCCAATCCGTCAGTGCCCTCCCCTCACTACCAAAGTAGTTCCTATGGGCCTGATCAGTTCTTCCTAATTAACTATCATGATAAAATAAATGTAATTTTTTTTTTAATAATAATTAAGCATATGTATGTTTGGACAATAACTGTTTGAGTGTCCTTAAACTTTGAAACGATTTAAAATAAAACAAATTTATTTATTACAGGTCAATTTTTTTCTAAACCAAAATCAGATTTTAAAATGATATATGATCTTGTGAAGTCTAATACTTGTACAAATAAAAACATTAAAATGAACTCACCCTCAGAATCTGTACAAAGAGCTGATGCTCCTTTCCTGGATCCCTGACAACCATGGCTATCATCAAACCCATCATGGTAGCATCCAGAAAGATTTCCAGTTTTACTATTGCAAGTGATATGACCCATTATGATGGGGAATCCGTCTTTCAGCTCTGTGGGTGCGACGGCGACTCCGTTCAGATAGCCCAGCTCCCTACAAGCCGAGGCAGCTTCTTTGTCCGCCCAACTATCAGCACATATAGCTCCCCAGACAGTGTTCCGACTGACGTTCAACAGACCAAAGAAACTGTTGTGTGGAAATCCAAGCTTAAATCCTGAAAATAATAATATACTAGTACTAACTAAACAAGTTTTGTTGCCATGTGGAAACCCAAGCTTAAATCCTGAAAATAATAATATACTAGTACTAACTAAACAAGTTTTGCTGCCATGTGGAAACCTGAAATCCTGAAAATAATAACATACTAGTACTTTACCAAACAAGTTTTGCAATTCCGTACAAAACATGAAATACATGTACACATATGAAATATACTGAACAGCAAAAGAAACGCAAATGTTCGTTCAGATTCCATTTAATAGAATTAAACGAAAAATTCATAAAACCGTAAAACTCATGCTGCACCTGCTTTACATTTCTCTGCACATAACTCCAGTAAGCAAAATAGCCAACGTCAAAATATGGCTAACTTTTATTCAATCAAACATTGCAAATTAAAGTTGTGTTTCTTTTGCTGTTCAGTTTACAGTATTGAATTTATATGTATATATTATTTCATTGATGTTGTTTGTACTTATTTTTGTGGTTATATCCATTTAAGGTTTAAGCACGCTGTCCTGAGAACAACTCAGTTTTTTGTGCTGTTTATTCAGGATAGAGATTAGTTTTATCAGGAGAGACGAAACCCGTTGCCACCACATTAATATGGCTAGACTTTTTTTCTGTGATAGAAACATTTATTATCCCCAGAAGCAGAATATGATAGTGTCGGGGTTGAGGGTCCCCGAGCTCCCTATCTCACAAAAACTATATTATACTACTATATTTACATTAACAAGAAAATATTTATACACAAAACTTTTAAAAAGTTATATTTGTTTTCTGGGGACAAAGACAGCAAAAAAAGAAAAGGAGAAAGTAGCGTGTATAGATTGAGGGGAAAAAAGTGTGATAGAAAGGGTATTGTTTAATGATAAGAGAGTGCTATTATTTTTAGAACAAATATATCTCAATATTTAATCAATTTAATCAACATAATATGGCTACTCTTATCGATAAGCAACAAAGGACCTTTTATATGCACTACCCTACAAAGGACCTTTTATATGCACTACACTACAGACAGTACAGCACAATCCTTGACATTTAATAAACCAGTTGTGAACCACTGGTCGTATTTCAGTGGCAATTTACTGTTTCACTGATACAGCATTTCTAACCTGCAGTACGTTTGTCATAATGTAAGCGTCCTCACCTCAGATCACGTGTTTTAGGTTTTTGAATTCTATAAAGGTAACTCAGTCTAAAAGACATAATAAATAGGGGGTAATAAGATAGCACAATCCTTGACATTTGATAATCCAGTTGTGAACCACTGGTCGTGTTTCACTGATACAGCATTTCTGACCTGCAGTAAGTTTGTCATAATGTAAGCGTCGTCACCTCAGATCACCTCTTTTAAGTTTTTGAATTCTATAAAGGTAACTCAGTCTAAAGGACATATTTGTATTGTTTCCAAACAGTATCATTACATATTACAGAATACAACAGAAATGTTTTTTAAAAAACCATTAAACCATGCTGTCATGAATCACTGGAACTAATTAAACAAAAAAGTAATCTTTCACCAGAATACAAATCACATGCAACTGAACTAACCAGTGGTTTGTATAATCCTGTCTGTGGGACAGTGCATATAAAAGATCCCTTGCTGCTTATCGATAAGAGTAGCCATATTAGTGTGGCGGTAGCTGGTTTCATCTCTGCTACTAACACTAACCTCTGTCCTGGACAGACAGCACAGGAATAAGTACAACAAAAGATCCCTTGCTGTTTATTTATAAGTGTAGCCACATTAGTGTGGCGGTTGCGGGTTTCTTCTCTCCTACTAACATCAACCTCTGTCCTGGAAATACAGCACAGGAAGCTGAGCTGTGTTCGCAAGACAGCAGGCTTGAACCTTAATTGGATATAAGCACGAAAATAAATACAACCAACCAATTAGACTTACCATCTTGGAAGTTCCCCTTGCTACAGACGACCGACACATAGTTCCCACTGGAGCAGTTGGTGGTGTCCGCCTGACATGATGTCAGATCTGCTTCATTGCCTGCACACTGGATGCTACTGATTATCCTCATGCCCTTGGGTACAGGACCTAGAGCTGAGCAGCACTGTCTCTTACCGTGTGTGAACCCCAGTTGTCTGCACGCCACCTCCACGGCAGCAGCGTTGAAGCCGTTGTCGCAGACGGCCACCCAGGTGTCGTTAACGTTTACTTCTAGGCGACCGTAGTCGTGACGCTTGCTGATGACGTCGCCAGCAAGGCGAGCTGGAAAGAACACCATATGTTATATATAATTATTATATAGGGTTTCTAGAATACGGTAGCCCGTGGTTAGTGGTTTTGGCGGTTGGGCTACAAAATAACTACTTTTCACTAGCCCAACGGCTAGTGGAATTTAATTTTGTGTTAAATAGAAGAACAAAACGGAATGAAAAACTGCAACGAAAAGCGCTCTACATATTCGTTTCGATAAATAAAGTCCGACTATTATTAGCCTGGAACATGTCAAATAACTCGCTAGCGTAATCCAGTCCAAGATTGGCAAGATTTCTGTTCCCGGCAAGATGTAATTTCGCGAAGGGTGCCGAATGGCTTCCTTACAGAGATTTTTTTTTCTTTTCCGGTCAAAACAAGCGCTATTATAAGTATGTATAACATTAAGAAATAAATATAACCAGCCCTGTTGGTGTGGATATGCTATTGGACACGAGGGTGGTAGACACTGGGATCAAATATCAGTCGAGGCATGGTATTTATACAGGCACGTAGAAGCCCCCATTTTTTTCGCCAGCTTTTAATATGATTAAATATGTCTCAGGTAATAAGCCGAAAACACCAGAATAGCCATAAAAGGAGTTAATATTTTAAACTCTGCCTCGCTGGGCATCGCGCTTACTGTTTAGCACAACACATTTTTTACACCCATAAAAATTAGCCAACCCCCCCCCCCTCAAAATCCGTCCTACGTTATTGTTATAATGTCGTTACCTCCTTTAACCTAGAAAGCTTGTGTTTCACAAAGCTCTATTTGTACCGAATATTGATTCACAACAGTGTCCTGGATGGGTAGCCCAGGATGATGAGTGGTATACCCATGGCAGCGTGTTTGAGTTTTAATTGTATATAAGCACGAAAACATGTTTAGCCAATCAGCAATATACGTAAGGCATGTATCGCATTAGCTTGGGAGCGGGATCAAGCTCAAACGGTAGCGGGTCTGCCTGTGAACAGGTCGGTCGTCGGATCGATCCTTCTCAGTGGACCCATTTGCAGTTTGGACTATTTTCCGTTCCAACCAGTGATCCACAACTGGTTTATCAAAGGTCGTGGTATGTGCTGTCCTGTCTGTGGAACGGTGCATATAAAAGATCCCTTGCTACTTATCAAAAGGAGTAGCCTATGTGGCGGAAGCTGGTTTCCTCTAAAGAAATATGGCAGAATGACCTTATGTATGATGTCCAATAGCTGATGATCAGATAAAAATC
Source organism: Symmetromphalus regularis (assembly GCA_032355785.1). NCBI lineage: Eukaryota > Metazoa > Mollusca > Gastropoda > Neomphalida > Neomphalidae > Symmetromphalus > Symmetromphalus regularis. The sequence continues at coordinate 6,615 of JAULBS010098270.1, read as the reverse complement.
AATGTGCACTAGAGGCGTCGTTAAATAAAACAAACTTTCATTTTTTTAACAGGGTATCAATTAATAAAAAAAAGTGTAATAATAATAATAATTTTTTTTATTTTCAACAATAAAAAAAGTTATTTTCAACATTCACATTGAGTTTTTTGGATAATATTTAAAGAATTTTATAATATAAAAAAACAAAAACAACAATAAATAAACTATCTAGAACGTATACGATTTATATTAATTTTATACTATACTATGTGTACCTTTTCTTATAAGAGCATCATCAAATTATTAAGATATTATCAACCTTCACATTAGAGCACATTGATTTATTAATCATTAGGTATTGGATGTAAAAAAAAAAACTTTTTTTTTACATATACTTTTAGTCAAGTGTGAGCCAGCCTCCAACGGGTTTTGAACCACTGTCATCAGCTTGAGAGTCCACGTTCTACCACTGAACCAGTGAAGCTCACTCTAGACTACTAGTCCCCAGGCGAGCTGAAATATTTTTTTATTTCTATCCCAGCCACCTCATCCTCTGAAAACATTTTATTTGGCATCTTGGGATGTCAAAAAAATAAATTAAAAAACCACCCTTGCAATTAAGAAAATGTCCATGGCAAAATAAATGCTGTGATAAAATAGTGACCTTGGCAATTTTAGTATAAAGTACACTTTATTTTTAATAATAAGAAAAACTACACAATGAAAATCTATTTTTTTTAATCCTCTATGAAAAAAGTGCCACAGAGAATGAAAAAAAACATGCTGCAATCTCCATGACATTGCCAAATGCAGCAGGAAATTTTAGGGGTTGAAAAAATAAATATAAAAAGGATGCTTTTTTTTCAGAAGTAAAATGAAGAAAAAGTTAAGATTTTTGTTCCTAAGATAAAGCTAATCATTACCTTGCCGCCATACACAGCGAGCCGATGAAGCGTGACCACAATACAATGCTTCGTTCCACTTGCCAAACAAATTGTGCACTACGTTTCCTTCCGGATTGAAAATCTGTCCATGAATTTCATAGCGCTTTGATGACCAGTGACTTGCCTAAAATTAGGGTAGGTGATTATTATTTTTTACAGCTTAAAAAGCATAATAAATTCATAACTGTACACTTACATGTATCTACTGAACCTTTGTGAAGCACTCATTCTGAGTTGGAGCTGATACTAAAATTAAAAAATCCCATGTCTCGACTGAGATTTGATCCCAGTACCTATCAGCTATGAGTCCAATAGCTCAACCACTGTGCCAACAACATGTTGATGTACCCTTTCATCTATCAGGGCTCTCACTGACCCCCAAAAAGTGTCTTTGGAAGAATAGAACCTTGACAATAACTCTCATGTTTAGAATTTTCACTTAAAATCCTATTATGTGACTCCCAGGATTTCACCAAAATTCTCACCTGACTCCAGTGAAAGCCCTGATCTATATGTGTGCAGTTATGGCCCTGTTTTTGGGTTAAATTGTATAATAATTAATTTTCAGTTTTCAGTAGGTTATGTTTGAAAGAACTACCTTTGTAAACGTGAGTTTACAGACGATTCCTCCATTTGATATATTCATCTCCCCATACTGATCAACCCACCGTTGTCCTCCTAACACATTATGAACACACGTGGTCACTTTGTTCCACTTATAATGATCTTGATATCTGTAATATAAATTATAGTGACACAACACATTATGAACACACGTGGTCACTTTGTTTCACTTATAATGATCTTGATATCTGTAATATAAATAATAGTGACACAACACATTATGAACACATGTGGTCACTTTGTTCCACTTATAATGATCTTGATATCTGTAATATAAATAATAGTGACAACACAACACATTATGAACACACGTGGTCACTTTGTTCCACTTATAATGATCTTGATATCTGTGATATAAATATATATTATAGCAGACCTGTCACTTGAACCCTGACATAAAAGGAGACTGGGCCAAAACAAAACCCAGGGACAGAAATTAATGCTCACCCCCTTGCCCGATCCGAGCAAATCCTAACTTTTTAAGGCTACTGATTCCCCAGGTGAGTGAAAATAATTTCTTAATTTCTAACACCGAAAACCCAGTAAATATGACCCCACAAAATGTCCTGTACAGTCATCATCTCAAGTCATTACCATCAACAATAGAGAAGGGCCATTTCCCATTGGTGAAATTATATATTTTGAAGTGGAGATCAGAATATTTTTATGCTTAGAAAACTGATTTTACTGCAGAAATTTTGACATATTCATGTAGTCAACGTAAGCCAGCTTCCAATGGGTTTTGAACCACTGTCGTCTGCTTGAGAGTCTGATATCCTACCATTTGACCAATGAGGCTCACTTTTTCTTTTGTTCACCAACATTATATGCAAAAGTAAAGTAAAGTTTGTTTTATTAAACGATGCCTCCAAAGCACATTGATTTTTATTTCATCATCAGCTATTGGACGTTAATCATATGGTCATTCTGACATATTTATTTTAGTGGAAGCCCACTGCTGCCACATAGGCTACTCTAAGCAGCAAGGGGTATTTTATATGCAGCCCATTATATGCAAAAGAAGCATACAAGCACATTTGAAAATATACCTATCCAAATATTGATTAAAAAAATAATAGAGATTTGCATTTTCAACTGATTTGGCTAATATTTAATCAACCATGGCCTTATCAAGATACAAATATAACATGGGAAAGCTGACTACCATTGGTTATTGTACATACATTTGACTAAAATGAACAAAAACTCTTTCCAACAAGACTATATATAAAATCAAACTGAACTGGTTAAATTAATGAACAAAACATGGCAATAAAATTCACTTACTTTGGCAAGCAGACATTAACAGTTCCTAATGGCTGGATCTCCATGGATTTACCCCAAAATTTTGTTCTAATCCGGACATCTAAAATAGGAAAAACAAAAATAAGAAGAAGTTTTTCAAAAGTCATGTGGAGCAACTCAGTCTGACTTGATAATTTGCTCTTTTTGGGTTGGGTAAGTGAAACAAAAAAACACAAAAAACCACACATTTTGTGCAAAAATTGCAAGCCATGAAAATAAAGTATTTTACAGTATAATATTATGAATATCCTTAAATGGATATTGTTTATTAATGCATCTTCTTATGTCATTTTCTTACAGCATTGTTGGTAAAATAAAAATGTATTAATGTTTCTCCAGGGACTTACATGTAGCTTGGGATTTTTGGAATAAAATGGTATTGGCCTTATGCACCTCCACAATACAATAAAAAAAAACATATTTGTAATCTTAGGTAGTACACAACTACGTACCTGCATATATGGAAGCTAGGCCCCTGATCTCGTTTTTTATGTAGGTTTCATGTTTTTCACATTATATAAGTATTATACTATAAACATGTATATATTATTATATAAATAAATCACTTCACTTACCTTGCCAAAATGTAAAGTTTTTAGAATCACAGAAGCAGGCAGATATTGGTGGATGGTGGCTCACCTGAAACAAAAACATAAAACCAGTCACGCTGTGCACATACATGTAACAAAGATATAAATTAGTAATGTTTTAATTAATCAAGTAAGTTGAGCATTTCACCAAATGATTGGTTGGTTGGTTGGTTGTACTTATTTTCATGCTTATATCCAATTAAGATTCAAGCACGCTGTCCTGGTTAGTGTTAGTAGGAGAGACAAAACACACTACTGCCACACTAATGTGTTGACCTTTATCGTTAAGCAGGAAGTGATCTTTTATATACACTATCCCACAGACAGGATAGCACATACCACGGCCTTTGATAAACCAGTTGTGGACTACTGGTCAGTGTAAGTGGTATACACATCCCCACTGAGCCTTGCAGAGCACTCACTCTGGGTTGGAGCTGATACAGAGATTAAAAAACCTATGCCTCGACTGAGATTTGATCCCAGTACCTACAAGCCGCAAGTCTGATAACTTAACCACTGCACTATAGGGCTCGGTTTGAACAAATTAGAGAACCTCAGTGTCCAGTAGTTGGAAATCAAGACTCTCAAGCTGAAAACTGATTTAGAACCTGTTGGTAAAGTAAAGTTTGTTTTTTATTTAACTACGCCTCTATTGCACATTGATCTGATCATTGACTATTGGACGTCATACATATGGTCAATCTGACATATGTCTTTAGAGGAAACCCGCTGCCGCTACATAGGCTACTCCTTCCAATAAGCAGCAATATATGCACCATCCCACAGACAGAACTATCACGGCCTTTGATAAACCAGTTGTGGACCACTGGTTGGAATGGAAAATAACCACCGACCAATTCACAGGCAGACATGCTACCCACTCCTAGAACTTGTTGGAGGCTGGCTCATACTTAACAATGCGTAAAAGTTTTCAAATGATTGACATCCAACAGGAAATAATTGAAAAATCCATATGCTCTGGTGCTGTCATTAAATGAAAACAAAAACAAAAAAGTGACCTTTCGTGTGTTGCAGCTGTGGGTGTCGTCGGATCAATCCTTCTCAGTGGACCCATTTGCAGTTTGGGCCATTTTTCATTCCAGCCAGTGGTCCACAACTGGTTCATCAAAGGCTGTGGTATGTGCTGCCCTGTCTGTGGGACGGTGCATATAAAAGACCTTTGCTGCTTATCGGAAAGAGTAGCCTATATGGCGGCAGCAAGTTTTCTCTAAAAGACATATGTCAGAATGACGATATGTATGACGTCCAATAGCTGATGATCAGCTAAAAATCAATGTGCTCTAGAGGCGTCATTAAATAAAATAAACTTTACTTTGCAGCTGTGGGTTTCGTCTCTTCTACTAACATTAATCTATGTTCTGGACAGACAGCACAGGAAGCAGAGTTGTGTGCCAAGGACAGCATGCTTGAACTTATATTGGGTATGAGCATGAAAATAATTACAATTAACCAACCAAATCATGAAAATAATGTGTCAAGAAACTAAAATTGATCTTGCATTTTTGTAATCACTATGATATTGTGGATAAAAATTTAAAAAGTTAATTATTAACTATCTGTATGTAGTCATCACATTTTCAGGTGTCGAACTTCAGTGTTTGAGGAGCACGGCGATTATTGCCTTGGATTCCTAGGAATCAAGAAGGCACCAAGGCAGTTTTGAGGACACATCAAGGGCACAACAGCAAATGTGAGTTAAAGATAATGCAAGTGGGAAAAAAGGGCACAGCAATATTTGCCTTCGTTAGAAGTGAAATTGAGAAGGCATTGCAGCAAAGGGAAAGGGCGGCACAGAAAAGGCCTCAATGCCTTGGTGAAATTTGAACCCTGAATATTCACATTCATTTCTTGTTCACTTTAATTTCATGATTTACAGTATCTGGGTTGCTAAGTAACCAACCTGCTCAGCCACAAACAGCCAGCCTCTGTCCTCTCTCACACATTCGTACGTCTCCCCTAGCAACGGATTGAATGGTTTGTACCCCGCACGGTAGAAAGAACTGGCATAACTACTCACTGCAAAAGCTGCTACATATCTCTGAAAGTAGAATTATACACACAAATATTTATACATATCTCTTAACAATGGATTGAATGGTTTGTATATGCTGGGTAGAAAGAAAATGAATATCTGAACATTTCTGAAATATAATTATTTACAAATTAAATTCAAATATTTTCCTAGCAATGGGTTTAACAGTTTATACCTGCAAATTAATTAAGCTACTGACATCAGCTATTGGAACACAGGTCTGAAAGTAGAATTCATGATAATTATGATAAGCCTTTTTTCATTTTTCAGAATAAAGACTTTTGAAGCATAATTCTTAAGTCACCGGACATCAGAAACAAGGTCTGTACATGAAATCATCAAGTAAAACAGTGATTACATGAAATTACTGAAAATTTCTGGAATTTCACAAATTTAATGACTTCATATTTATTACTGTACCATATACACCATGTTGCTTTATCACAAACTGAACGGCAACACTTCTACGAAATACAGGGGCCTAGCTTTGGATTTTCAGATAATACACAGATGTTTTTGGTGATGGAATAAAATGCCATTTGTTGTGTACCCCTCCCCCCACCAAATATTTGTAATCACAGGTTGTAAGCAAATGAGTACCTGCACATGTGGAAGCTAAGCCCCTAAATAATATGAATGACATAAAAGCCAAGATATTTACCATTCTCTCGTATGGATCATCAAATTCGACAGCCTTATCCAGTAAATCACTGTATTCTAACTCCTCACATAGTCTCTAAAATTAAAAATAAACAAATAATATACAGTGACAGAAACTAATGCTCACCTCTCACCTAAGCAAGTAACTATCGGATAGATACAAATTTAATTTAAATGATGCTAGTCCTCTGACCCAGTAGAGGAGCGGGATCTAGCTCAAACGGTAGCGTGTCTGCCAGTGAACCGGTCGGTCGTTGGATCGATCCTTCTCAGTGGACCCATATGCAGTTTGGTCTATTTTCCGTTCCAATCAGTGGTCCACAACTGGTTTATCAAAGGCCGTGGTATGTGCTGTCATGTCTGTGGGACCGTGCATATAAAATATCCCTTGCTGCTTATCGGAAAAGAGTAGCCTATGTGGCGGCAGCGGGTTTCCTCTAAATACATATGTCTGAATGAC
>JAULBS010098259.1:0-16461 GCA_032355785.1 Symmetromphalus regularis | reverse complement strand
CACACACAAACACGCAATCATAGACACACACAAACACACACACAAACACACGCAAGCATACACACACACACACACACACACACACACACAAACAACACATTAAACTTCTCTGTCTGTCTGTCTGACTCTCAGTCTTTCTCTCTCTTTATATATATATATATATATATATTATCTCTCCGTCTCTCTCTGTCTTTGTATCTCTCTCCCTCCCTCTCTATATATGTATCTCTCTCAATCTCTTTTTTTTCTCCTTCTCTCTGTCTTCGTCGCATAACATTACTTTAAACCTTAACGAAGAGAAATGCGTCAATGCCTCCAACACATTCGAATACACTATACGCGCACATTTCCAAGAAGTAACAACAAAAACCTTTTAAAATGCAACAGCAAAATAAAAATCAATAAGTATGAAAGTTATTTTTTTTTCAAAAATGAATTAGGACCACTTTTATTACTCGCAAATGCCAAAGTTAATTAAATTGAATTAAATATTTAAAAATGCCAAATATAATATAGCTGAACGGAACAGTATTCTAAAGCTATACAATAGAACATTTCTAGCCTGTCACTTCATAATTAATTTTCAACATAATCAAATGAAATCATTAGTAAATGTCAACTAAAATGAACACAGGTACTTATTTTACCATTTGACAGTCACATCCGTCATATCAAAAACACGAGATCACATCGCTCGGTCGTTGATCTACATTAGTGCCAGTTGTGGTAGACTGGACTGTCTGGGATATAGTGTATACTCCGCGTCATGAGAAACGGCAAACCGAAATACCAGTTGAAAAATAAGAGACAAAAAAAAAAAAAATAACTGACTTTTAAACCTTTTGTACCGTGTACGAAATATGCGTGTTTCACTTCATACATTTTTTTATATTATTAAAAAATAAATAATTAAAAGAAAAATAAATTAAAATGATAAAAACCCGTATAAAAAGTCAATGTTCAATTTATTTTCTTCACAATTTGTATTAAAATTAAAAATTTATTTTACTTTATCAAAAAATATTTCCTTCTTGTCCTAATATCACTGGAGTGTGACTTATTGGTCCAGCGGTAATACTTAGTACTCTCAAGCTGATGACAGTGGTTCAAAACCCATTGAAGGCTGGCTAACACTTGACTACATGTGAAAATAACCAAATGTTTCACACTTAGCTCGTCGACCTTCATACTAAATTCCTACTAGCTCAGGAGTTGCAGTGGTTAAGCAGTCGGACTCATGACTGGTAGGTAATCAGATCAAATCTCAGTCGAGGCATAGAATTTTAAAATCTCGACACCGACCAGTGATCAACAACTTATTGCTGCTAGTCGGAAAAAATACCCTGTGTGGCGGTAACGGGTTTCCTCAAAAGACCGTATGTCTGACATCGAATAGCCACAAAATAAAAACAATTTGCTGGGGTGTTGTTAATTCTTTCCTTTATATTAAATTCCATAGGAACGACTATGAAATATGAATTAACCTGAATATTGACTATACAATAATATTATGACCATTCATGTAATAAAATATATTGTATACCAATCTAATTGTATTTGATTCTTTTTACAATTAACAGGAATATAGCTCAGCCATGTCCCTCAAGTGACGCCATTTCCCCAATTGGTTATTATGTTCTTTGCCTCTTTGAAAATTAACGTATGTTGCCGAAATCGTCTGTTCGTAAAACAGCTTATCCCTTGAAACAAAGTATTAAGCAGAGCTATCAGATAAAAATCCAATAAAAATCATGCCTATTGAGACTGGTTCAATAATTATGTTTAACTGTCTGTTTGAGAAATATTTCAACAAGACAGAGAATTATAGTTTAATAAAAGAAATAGTTAAAGATGTACCAGACATCATCCATTCTGGTGTGTCTATTCTTAAAATGTAGAATTTACTTTTCCATTTATTTTGTTGCTTTTTATTAGATTAAAATTAATATAATCGTTAAAGACAGTAATCTTCAAAATAGCATTACGTCGCTGTTCGAGGTGCACCCAACTTTTCACAGAGTATTTAATAAAGCCAGACGTAATGATATTGATGATATATGTGAGAATGGTGATTGTTAAAAAATATTGTTTTATTTAGGTACTAAACACATTCATTCAATTTTATTTAATCTAATGCCACTGTCATTTGACGAAAATCAGACATAAAGATATTGATGATATATGTCAGAATGGTGATTGTTAAAAAATATTGTTTTATTTGGGTACTAAATACATTCATTCAATTTATTTAATCTAATGCCAATGTCATTTGACTAAAATCAGACATAAAGATATTGATGATATAAGTGAGAATGGTAATTGTTAAAAAATATTGTTTTATTTGGGTACTAAATACATTCATTCGATTTTATTTAATCTAATGCCACTGTCATTTGACGAAAATCAGACATACAGATATTGATGATATATGTCAGAATGGTGATTGTTAAAACAAATATTGTTTTATTTTGGTCCTAAACACATTCATTCATTCAATTTTATTTAATCTAATGCCACTGTCATTTGACGAAAATCAGACATAAAAATATTATGATATATATGTCAGAATGGTGATTGTTAAAACATATTGTTTTATTTAATCTAATGTCACTGTCATTTGACGAAAATCATACATAAAGCTATTTATGACATATATGTCAGAATGGTGATTGTTAAACAATATTATTTTATTTAATCTAATGCCACTGTCATTTGACGAAAATCAGATATAAAGCTATTGATGATATATGTCAGAATGGTGATTGTTAAAAAATATTGTTTTATTTGGGTACTAAATACATTCATGCAGTCTAATGCCACTGTGTTATTTAACAAATATGTATCCTTTTTTTTCATAAGATGGTATACTTTAAGAACCATGCGACTTTACATAATTGTATTTACTTGTAATCAGAAAGGAGTGCGCCTGAGAAAACACATTCTGAATCCTTACGCGTTTTTGTTTTTCTTCGATATTTTCGGTTGCAAAGGAAAGCAATTTCTCTGCATATAAAGTGAACGGCTTGGTATAAATAGATTATAAAACTCGATCCCATTAGCATACCAATTATATATAGTTTATGGTAAATACGCTGATTGAAAGGGTGCATCTAACAGTTATAGACATATATGTTAGTACAGTAGTCTATGGGATTTGATTTGAAATCTGTATGTATACACAGTGCAGTATAGATAACTTATTAAGCTGTTTTCTGATTTGCACAGCAAAACAATGGTGATGGTTTAGGAATAATAACGGAAATGAACCAGAGATTTCATATATACTCAACCCCAAAAGAAAGTATACATGTTTTAATATTTTTGTTTCATAGGGTTGTCATAGTAATTGTCCATTGGCAGCAAACATGTGTACAACTTGTGATATTTCTGCACACATGCACCTCATCCTAAATAGTGTGGTTATCTAATTCCAGAATTTCTGCCATGAATGTTGTCTAGTTTATGAAATAAATGACTATTGATTACGTGCATACTTTCTTTTTTGGTTGAGTATAATATTGAAGAGTTGCTTAGATTTTATTACAAAAACATCACAATTAAGCCTTTTTTCTTGTAACAGGTTAATTTTGTTTTAAATAGAAAACAATTTAAAAAATAAAAACCCGAACTTTATTTTATTATTTCAACATCAATGATAATTTAAGCTAAACGTTTTTACGTGCCATTTAAGTATAAGCCCGAATTTAATCATAATGTTACAGGAAAAACTCCACTAAAATATAAACACATTATATTTTTATATGGGAAGGAATGTATTCGAACCCTCCAATATGTAAGAAAAAAGAAGAAATTTCTTTCTTATAAGAATCATTCGAACGGTTTCGGTTTTCGATATCATAAATCGTAATTTGTCGAAGTGACCGGGATGCAGAAAGCATCCGATTTTCATCTACACAAACACTTCCAAGAATAGTCAAATGAATTTTACTATCTTAATTAATCTTTTAACAACCTGTGAGCCAAACAAATAAGCTGAACAACAGTTCTTTGCTGGAAAACCATTTAAAGTCTGCTAGAATCTGTTAATCTGGTACAGCAATTCACATCCTCTATTCCCAGTCTATAATTACGTGACATTTCAGTGGCGTTGGAACGAAATTGATATATCGGGGGTGGGGTGGGGGGGTGGGGGGCTGCTAATACTAAGAAGCAACTGACTTTACCAAAAAACACAAGAATAACATAAAAAAAATTAAATTATTGGGGGGCTGCAGCCCCCCCCAACCGCCGCGGCTCCAACGCCCCTGCATACTGATAGCAAATTTGACTAAATTATTCAACTATAGAACAATTGAAAATGTTGATCGCAGATCCGATAACGACAAGGTTATTAATGAATTTCAGTGTATGTTTTAACACGCAAATTGCTCTCTTAACTGAAAAGAAACAAAAGTTGCGCAATTATTGTAGAACACAATGGATAAGAATCAGTCATTAATTACTCGCTAGACTGTTTGTCTGAGCTGAGACCTCAGAACGAGAGTGATTTGTGACGTAACATCCGATGCTAGATGGCTAAATTTCCTGTCTAATTTGTAGCCAAGAAAATATAGACTAAGTTGTTTTTCTCGAAGATTAAAGACTATATTAATATCAGCATTTTTACACAAGAACTTCAGAACATAGTAAAGTCCAAATATAAAACATATCTTTGACGGAAATATATCTTGCTTCAATATAGAAATCCAACTTGGTCACTAAATTTAAAGATTTTCTCATATTAATTAAAGAAACACATTAATTTAAAATTTAAAAAAAAATATGGTTTTAAGAAATATTTTATGAGCATAAATAAAACATGACCGTTAACTGTAACTATTGTTTTCTATTGTCACTATTACAATCAAAATATTCAACATAGGTCAAGGAAAATCACACACTGGAAAGGATTGCTTTTAACGACACTTAATCAGCGGTGTCAAAACCTCAGTATTTCTGGGACACGGTCTTCAGTGGAAACTCGCTCCCGTCACACAGGCCACATTATCCGATTGGTGGTGGTGGTATTTATTTTCGTGCTTATGTCCTGGGCACACAACTCAGCTTCCAATGTTGTCTGTCCAGGACAGAGGTTAGTGTTAGTAGGAGAAACGAAACCCGCTGCCGCCACACTAATGCGGCTATTCTTATCGATAAACAGCAAGGGATCTTTTAAATGTACTGTCCCACAGACAGAATAGCACATACCACGGCCTATGTTTAACAAGTTTTGGACCACTTGTCGGTGTAAGAGTTGTACACCTACCCACTGAGCCTTGCGGAACACTCACTCTGGGTTGGAGCCAATACTGAGATTAAAAAAAAATCCCATGCCTTGACTGAGATTTGATCCCAGTACCTACCAACCACGAGACGGATAGCTTAACCACTGCGCCATGGACGCCGGTTTTATCGGATTAGCACAAGGTATCTGTCATGTGTGCTTTCCCACAGACAGGACAGACCTTTGTTTTACATCAACCGAGGACCACTAGCTGGAGATAGAAAAATGTCCATGAGGTGAGGTGAAAGTTTGACCTGGCCACGTCCATTTGGTTCGGGTATGTCCACCACGGACCCAATGTAATAAATCAACTATCGACTGAAATATTAAAAAAAAGTCAATGGTTGGTTATTTAACGACACCCCAGTACGATATTTATTCAGTTGCTATTAGATGTCATTCGTATGATGTTTAGCGACTCATGGTCTTTAGATGAAACCCGCTGCCGCCACATAGGCTACACTTTTCTATTAACAGCGAGGGATCTTTTATATGCGCTTTCCAGCAGACAGGATAGTACATATCAATGTCTTTGATAAACCAGTTGTGGTGCAAGTAACCTAACCAACTTAATCTAGGTTGAGACGATATCCATATTAAAATCCCATTCCTTGACTGAGATTTGATCCTAATACATACGATCCATGAGTCCGACGGTTTAAACACTGTACTACCGGGGCGGGAATATTTTAGTATAAAACTAATTTCTCTGAGAAACTATGGTTTAATAGTCATCAATAAGATTAATTTCAGATTACAACAGATTAAGAAATGTAATAATAAAACATTAATTTGTTTTCATTAAATTTCATCTTGAACACTTTTTTTTATGTTCAGTATACACAACGTCATTGAAGTTAACATGCTATCTGTGATCATGCATCATTCAGTCTTTTACCATCTGTACCGTTTAATAAGATACCTTACAGGTAATTTGAGTATTTGTTATTCAGACATAATGAAATAACCTGCTCAAGTATAGTGTCTGTAGTTGATGAAACAGAACATTAAAATACAATGAACAATGGTGCCTTTTAAATGTACGTGATATTAAGTTACGTTCTGAAGGTTCATTAGCATAGCATGGGCTGTCGTCAAATCATTAAGTCTATGAGTGTTACAAAAACGTGATCACATGAATCACCGCCAACACATTGATGGTACCATATATTTACGAATCAAGTTGGCAAAATGGTTATCGTTATCAATCAGTATTTATCGTCTGTACACAACATAATGTATTGACAAAGCCCCGATGACGCGGATTTCGAGGTAAACAACTGATCAAAAATTGTTACAATATAACGAAATTCGTTATCAATAAACATCATGCCCATAGGAACGGAGGGTGGTGGCAGGGGTGCACGTTCTCCCACTTGTTAGTTTTTTAAATACACATTAATATTTGGCATTGTAACCAAAATATTATATAGAATTTGTACCCGATCCTTCAGTGCCCCCATCGCCCTCCAATCCTAAAGTCGTTCCTACGGGCCTGAACATGATTAATTATTATAACTCAACAGTTAACTGTTTTGAACTTTGAAAATTAAACAATGCATAACAAATGTGGTTGGATATATTTTTGTGAACACCTGGCTTCATCACTATTGTAGCAATGGTTTAATTATATGTACAGAAATAGATATACGTCTATAAAGGTTTCGAGAGGCTAGTTCACACTTGACTTCGTGTCAAAATAACAAAATGTTTAACATCCAACAGACGATGATTAATAAATCAATGTGCTTTAGTGGTGTCGTTAAACAAAACAAACCAAAAATAAAAGGAGAACGTTTTGTTGTTTTGATTTTAATAACGATCTTTGCATTTACCATAGTTTATTTTGTGAACAACCATAATCATCATTGCCTTATAACCCGTAGAGTGTGTCTTCAGCAGAGATCACAGTTCAACACTTAACGCGACGAGCGCGTTGAAAAATCTAGTTTTTGCACTAATGAACTTTGGTCTGGATCCGGAATGAGGAAAATCATGTAAGACTTGGGCATTATTTTAACGAGTCCTCTTTATTGATCGTGTTTGGCTAGAAGCATTCCTGGATATAATTAGTGTGTTTATCATTGAACGAGGAGAGGATAGATGTGTGAGATGGGAATAAAGGCTAATGGTCGCTTTCCTGAACCCTGCGACATATTTTACTATATTATATAGCTACTGTAAAAAGTTCTAGAATCTAGTAATAATTACATTCAGTAATATAATTGCACTTCTGAATAAGGAAGAATGTATTGGTTAATATATGTAACCTTTATTGTAAGAGGTATTCGTAACAAGAAGTCTAACACCTCTACACAATTATTATGCTTCAAGTATGATGTGTGATGAGGAGGGGAGGGCGGAACAGATTTATAACATAATCCACCTTTTCTTCACAGTATTGCAACTAAATTGACAAAATTGTTGTATACATTTAAAAAAAAATGAAATAAAATAAAAAATAAAAAAATAAAAAGAAGAGAAAAAAGAAAAAATAAAGAAAAGAAGGGATGAGATGAGAAAATAAAATAAACTAAAAATCACTTTCTTCTTTCGTTTGACATCAAAGCCACGAGTTGCTAATTTCTCCAACATGATCATACACCAATAAGATTACAAAAGAAGGTACTGTATCAGACAAGTGATCAAGTGGTAGGAATTGGACTCTCAAGCTAAAGACTGTGGTTCAAAAGGCTGGATGAGACTTGACTACGAGTCCAAGTTTTTTAAATGTTTGATATCCAATGGCAGATGATTAATATATCAATGTGCTCTAGTGGTGGCGTTAAACGAACCAACTACAGCTTCAGACAATACATTAAATGATGTAAAGATACGGATTTGGATACAACGAATATTTTATATTACATATACAACTAATGAACGCTATCGTTTTTATGAATATTTTCAGAACATTCATCTCTTGAAATGAATAAGGATCGTACTTATAACAGGTTCCACCAATATAGCAGGATAACATTTTCTTTCGCGAACACCTATCATCGTTACTGTTTTAACAGTGATTCATGACTTCTTACAAGTGGGCTTTTCCTGTAATCCCGTCGACCTTTAGTTGTACAGAGATAAGTTTTAGAACACGATAACGATTACCCCTGAACCCCCATCCCCTGGATCCGCTACTGCATCGGCTATTGCATGTCAAACATTAACAATTTTAACACGTAGTCAAGTGTGAGCCAATGTATTGTGAACCACAGTGTTCAGCTTGAGAGTCCGATGTTCTACCGCAAGACCATGGAGGTTCATGATCTGAGCTGCATTCTAACCAGTGCTACAGTATGTAGCCTAGATAACAAAAATAACGGTTGAAAAAAAACAACATATAAATAAATGACGCCATGAGCATGAAACGAACCTGAAAAATGTATTCTGTAAAGTTAAATATTAAAATATTCTATAAATTGCAGCTTTAACGTGTATTTATCTGAAGCATCAAAGCAACAGTAACCCAAAATAGCCGATTTTGTTTGCTGAGAGAGGGGAGGCTTAAACAATCACACACAGCAACAATAACTGCTAAGAAGTATGTTCCTTCAACTCTTAGCTTTTCATTAATCTAAGAAGTATGTTCCTTCAACTCTTAGCTTTTCATTAATCTAAGAAGTATGTTCCTTCAACTCTTAGCCTTTCATTAATCTAAGAAGTCTGTTCCTTCAACTCTTAGCTTTTCATTAATCTTAGAACTTAGTACAACTTTCTTTTACCTTTTATTTTTTTCAAAATCCCCAGATTCGTCCTTGTTAAAGATTTTGGTGCCATAGCTTCAAGTTATATAACAACCTTCTAAATCTGTGAGGTGTTCTAAATTTTGTACTACTATACCCCAAAACTAACGTTCACAACTTGTAACTTATTGAACATTCACAGACTGTTAAAGATATGTAAAATAAACATCCTCCTCTAAATGTTCAGTGAAAGTTTTGCATGTTGGAACTAACTTAGTGTGAATGTATCGTGATACAGGACAGTTGCACATTCTCACTGGTAAAATTTAGTACATCTTCTGGGTTTAAAGGGTCGGTTAAGCTAATATAAAGAACAAATCCACATACCTTCTTATCATCCAATCGGACAGCTTCGAATATCTTCCATACCATCTCTGGACCCGCTGATCCAATCTGACGTCCAATTTCGAAATCGCGCATTATTGGGTTTATATCATCAGCTATTATGGAATGCTTAAGCATGGACAGAACATCCATAGTGCACATCAAGGGGCTACATTTTCCCTTTCCACATCCCATAGGTTCGGAATCATGTGATAACTTGCCCGACGTGTGCTTCAACATGAACTTCTGATGGCTTGCTGATCCTGACGTGGGAAGCGGTGACTATCTTAGTTAATCCCACAGTCTTTCTGTTTGTTGAATGTATCAGATATTACACAAACACGGTATAAATAGCTGGTTCTTACGCAACAAAATAAAAAAATAAAATAAAAAAAGACCGGAAAGCAAATAACGAAAGCACAATTATGATTTTATCTGGCCACTGATGTGAGTTACATCACTGTGAATAATTGATCGATTTTATCAGGTTTCCAAACAGAATGTATTCTTTAAGTTGTCATTAGATACATCCGGGTATAGATGACTTCCTTTCACGTAATCTTCTCCTAATGATGTCAATAGCCAATTGAAGAAAAGTTGAGAAATTGATTCATGGTTTAGAACCAGAGATTTTCTATCTCCACTATGAATATACCCCAGTTCACAGAATGTATTTATAAGATATCTTGTTTAAGTTCCAGAAGAAAAAGTAAGCGTTTTATAAATTTACTTAACGCAAGTTATCTTGTTTCTTTGACCTAACAATTAGTTTTCGTCCATAAATACATTCAATCTACTAACCCAGTTTGTGAAAGTAATGTTAATAAACTTCAGTAATGTTTCTCTTGGATATTTAAAGTGTATACCAGTTCTGAAAAAGATATGTGGCCTATTCTTTCACAACAGAAACAAATCGATACCACCTTGTCCTGTATTCTTGTCTAACAGACTAAAATTACACCCAATGAAAATACCTTTATTCTTACGTCTGCTCAGAAGGTCGATCACATTAACAGTGCATTCATTGATGAAAGAGTAGTTAATGGGTCGTTAAAAGTAAAACTTCCAGCAGTATTCAACTGAAGCAAAATCAGGCATTTTTGCAAGATTTGAAGAAGACGCAGTCAAACGAATATACTGGTAAAATTATTAACAACTGTTCTTAAACAAGATTTGCCAAGTAAGGGGTACTTCCAGGTCAGTTCAGACTTAACCCTTCTTAATGTTTGCAAGATGTAAAGAAGACGCAGTCAAACGAAGTGTACTGGTAGAACTTATTGACGAGTGTTCTTAAAGAAGATTTGCCAAGAAAGTGGTACTTCCAAATCAGTTCGGACTTAACCCTTCTTAATTTCACGTCACCTGTTTATACTGGTTAGCCATTTATTCATGCCTCGATCAATTATGGCTGAGACGTAAAAAGTAATAATACATATAATTCTGCGATTTAGGATATAAAATGAGAAAACATTACATCATGTCAGATATAAATACATATATGCATCGAGCCGTCAAAGCAATTTGATGAAGATAGCTTTGATGGAAGTATGGTAAACAGACCGAATGTTCAGCAAAGGCACGTGGCTCCAAAAATATTATCTTGTCAATAAGAAATCAAGATGAGTGGGTTTTTTTCCAACAGAAAGACAATCACTAGAGATATCTGGTCAATTGATTGTTGGAATTTTGAAACATGTTCATACATATAAATAGAGTGATGTTAAAGAAGAAATAAAAAAATAAAGTTTCCTTGAATTGAAAGTATCTTTCAACAATGTATTTCTGAGCTCAGTTAAATGCTTATTTATTAGAAACTCAAGTTAAGAAAGCTTTCGTCGTATGGTTGAGTCTTCGTTCAATAAATAAACATTCAGTAGAAATCTTAGCTCTTTTCTCTTTCAAAATTATGTAACATGAACATGGATACTAATAGATCGATTTTCAAGAAAAGAAAGAAAAAACCACCGAAAAAGATAAATTTCCTCTATAAGGTGCATTGTTTTCCCAATAGTCTTAGAATAAATATCCTAGGGTAATCTATGCCTGTCAAGTTCTTGCTTTGCAATAACTATTTAATACCAGAGGATCCAAACATATCCAATTAGTACAGATCTGAATGTATCTGTCCTTTCCGGCTATAGCAGATTGTTACCGACTGGGTCGATATTTGCACTTCATCCAAGCTAGTTACGAAAAGTGTTCTTTTTCTTCTTCTTTTTTTTTAACTTTTTCCGAATCACATTCAACTGCGTCTTCTAAAGACAATTCAAGCTCGAGATTGAACTGGCGCTAGTCCGGCTTCGGTTATTGCCGATTTAGCTATCTGGGTGTTGCCAGGGGTTTCATTCCTACCATATTTGTGAACAACAGTCTTGCACGATATGCATCCACTGGGCTCTCTGTGTTCACAGTGGCGCTGATCGAGCAGAGTGACGATCTAGCTGATTATAGACAGATCAGTGGGGTTGCCCAGAATCAGTTCGCATGCCAGCTGGTCATGTCTATGTTTAATCCTCTTTAAATGAATGTTTATACCTTATGCTGCAGTTTCTGTATTGATCGATGATGAAACACAAGTCGTATGGTTGAAACTCTGGCTCTTGTTGAAATAGTTTTTACAAAAATAACAGTTTATTCGTCAGTTATAAAGGAATCAGGTTACCCGTTAATATAAGATTATACGGATGGAAGAAGACCTAACAATTTAAGACAAACGTAATTGGTCTTTTTTATATGGTTAGTAGTCGTGTGTTATAGAAACCATGTCAGCTTCATAAGTTCCGAAATGTGTCGAAAGAAATGTCAACAGAAATAACAGTATATTAATAATGTGTGTATTAATTTCAAACTGAAAAATGAAAAACAATCCAGAAACGAATCTCACTCTGATCACTTGTTTTAAATCAATGCCGATTTATTAAGAACAAACGTACCGAGAAAAAACAAAACAATTCTTGATATTTGGCACTTAAACTCCAAGTACCAACCACACGGGAAACGCAGTAGTTGTGTCAGTCTTCGTCAATCACTTATTACCAACCGCACGCTCTGAGAAATACAGTAATAGTTTTCAGTTATATCCGTCGCGGTCTGTCACGTATTGTCAGCCGTACTCACTCTCTTTCATTGATTCATTCTACAGCTCTGTAATCACCATATACGACAAAACAATCTGCGTGTATTATCAAATAATATGCGAGAGCGATAACACGTCCTTCCACAGCGAGACCATCAGAAAACCCTGCTCTTCAATTCAAAGACATGGCCTTTGAAACGTCGTCCACTTTTTTTTTGGAAGATACACCTTTAGGGTGCTCTCAAGAATTATCAGAAAATTACTGAAATTTTGAAACGTTTCCAAGGAGACTGTGTAGGAATGCGCCTGAAGTCAGTATCTAATGTTGGCGTTAATTGTGCTACTCGGTATTTGTGAGATTGGCTGATTGTCGGACTCGACGCTACTTTGTCAGATTGTCCACAACAAACATGCTATTCCTAGACGCATAACACAATTAGATTCTGTCTTCAGATTAAATCACTTTTATACATTTCTATTCCGAGCGTCGTCACAGAATGTGATTTTTTTTTTACTCTTGGGTTTGTTAGACAGAGAAGAATGCTTAGAGTCCTTGTTTCAAAGGGTGCTTTAGAAATATAATACAATAGAAAAAACTTAGCACAGGTTCTTAAGTTGATATAGCAGTTATTTGTGTTAAGAATACCACGAGAAAATACTATTTTTCACTTGACTTTGTCAGGAGAAAAGAATTATTGGATAACTTGTTTGTTATGGTACTTTAGAAAAATACAATTATAGAAGCTTAGAAAATAAACAACCTTATATTAACAGCCGTTACTTGAGTTAAGAATTCCACACACAATATTTTTATCTCACATGTGTTTGAAAGTCCCAAAAGGAATCTCAGGGGGATTTTAAAGTAAAAATGATTTGAAAAAAACCCAAACGATTCTTAAAAATATTATATTTTAAAAATAAGTCGACATAAGAGTTCAATAATTGACTTCGATATATCAGTAACTTGTATTACCGAAATAATCTGTTTGAGCAAACTTAAACATCTTATCTCTAGATAGAATACAAGTTTAAATACAACACTATTAAAACACGTCTATTAATACAATAGTATTTAATATCTATTGATGATCGTCTCCGGAAATTTTGGTTAAATACACTTCATAAATACATGAATGTTACCATTAGCGGTATTGTTGGTTACATACACAAGTTTTCCTGATTACTCATTGGTTACAGTAACCCGTATTCTTGATTTAATACCTTCTTGAACAAACGCTGGTTACTAGGGCAGTAGTTTTTTGAAGTTATCCGTTCAAAGATGACCGATCTTTTGTAGAGAAAATTCACTTTAACTCTATATAACATTTTAGAGCTGCCGTTTTGTATCAACTTTCTGATGTTCAATTTATATCTTAAATCTGCAAATAGAAAAAAGAGAAACAATAATAATAAACATCTACAAACTATATTCTATGTATATTTGTTCTGATGTACGTTAGAAATCTGAATAGGTAAAACGCTAGCTAAGATGACAAAATCTTGTAACAGACATTTTTGTTAAAAAATGAGATAATCTAATTTTTAAAGTGACTGGATTATTATAAACTGAACAAGGACTATCTTGTTATCCCATTTTCATCATAAGAAACTCAGAATCAGCATTCTGCCAGAAAGAACAGATATTCATAAATAAATAAAAATTAGCCTAATATGTTTGAGGTAAGACAATAGTGTTTAAGCAATTATCGTCTTTTTAAATGGCAACCAGTCAATCCTTAATCAGAAAACTTTATTATTTCTTCTTTTTATCGTATAAATATTTAATTCATTATAATCATATTCTAATGCCTGTTTCGATGCTGGTGGGAACATGCTACGAGTATAACTAGTTAACAAAAAAGAAGAAGAAATCAGATTCTCTTTAAAGAAGAGTAGGAAACATAGGTTAACTTAAACATGTTCTTAAAGATTCAGATTTAATATCACGTATGTTAAATGTTAATAGAAATGGCCATTACCAAATAACACTGGTAATGTCATCTTGGCTCCTGTAAAACCCTCCAAGGACATCTAAAAATAGAGAGCTTAATTTTTCCATTTACTAAACTGACGCATTCTAATTAGTTACATACATGTCTGGATCGTCTTTACACGATTTGCATCCAAGGCAGAGTCAAAGTTAATGTGCTTAACGTGTCTGGATGTTGTGATTGCACAGCAATTAAATGACACAGAATAAACGTAGGTGTATGGTATGTTTAATGTATGGATCTACTTGTATCGCATACTTCAAAGAGCATAGAGTATTAAGGATGTATAACGATTAGCGAATCTGCGAAAAGTCTGCAAATGCTAAGCGAATATGTCAAAGTAACTGAAGAAAAAGTGAAAGAAATGGAGTAAAGGCAGTTTCGCAAGAACTGGTGAAAATGCTGGGTTTTTTCTTACAAGAAAATAAGAATAGAACACCTACCGGCCTCCGTATCGGACTTCAGGCTAGTAGGTACTGAATCTCAGTCGAGGCATGGGATTTTTAATCTCAGTATCACATATCTCATTCAAAATTTATTGTGATATTATAGCAATATTATTATGTTATTAAATGGGTGCTTTCAGATTGACCTTGTAACAGCCTGCATTGGCCCGAGGCAGCCTGCATTGGCCCGAGGCAGCCTGCATTGGCCCGAGGCAGCCTGCATTGGCTCGAGGCAACGCAGAGGACCTATACAGCCGGTCGAGGGCCAATACAACTGTCCGTGGATCTATAATAAGGCCAATGTGAAAACACCCATTTAATGACGTATTTATTAATCACCTTTTATGACTGTCTATTTTTTTGTTTTCAATTTTTATTTTATTTTAATTTTACTTTACGCATTTTTTAAAATGCTATTTATTTTATGTCGTCTGCTATTTGTTTATGTAAGGGAGGCAACTCTGAATATACGACAACAGGTGTAAATACGTCCAATTCAGATATATTTCAATACTCGCTTTTAGCTCGGAAATTGCTAAATGTACTACATCGGAATTCGTAATTTACAGATCATTCGCTTCGGAAATAAATGAAGATATATTCTTTCCAAAAACAGTTCATATCATATAAAGTAAACTTACCTTTAATAGTTTATTAGAAAAACTAACAACGAAGCGGTGTAAATATTTCTCAGGTAACATGCTAGAAAAATTATACCGGAAGTAAACACCTTGTATAGACCATGGCCTTATACGAAATTCTGTATTTTCGGCCCTCTTCCGGTCGTATTAGCCCGCTAAGACGCGTATGACCTGGGCAGTTTGCTACGTATTACTGGCAAGTAATTAATAATACAGGATACAGATAATCTTAAAACTCAGATCGAATATATACGGTTACTGAGATACTCTTCTCAACTGACTGGCGTAATTGTAGCCATTGTCTGCCTAAGAAATAAAACGATTTCCTAAGATCGAATGTCTCATTCAAAGCAGACTGTGATATTATAATTTGTTATGAATATTATAGTACATTTAGAACCTTACTACTCAGATCGAATGTATACGGTTACTGAGTGACTATTCTCAACTGATTGGCGTAAATCTAGTCACTTTCTGTATAAGAAATAAAATGATCTCCTAATCTCGCATTTCTCATTCAAAACAGATTATGATATTGTAGCAATTGTACAGGATATAGAGAACATTAATACTCAATCAAATGTATGCAATTACTGAGATACTATGGCCAACTGACTAATATAATTTTGAATGCAATCACTTTCTAGAGAAGACATTTACTATATCTCGGGATCTCCTAGCTCTTTCAGTGCAGATCACGATTCTGATACCAATATTACAGGATATAAACAGTCATGACACTCAAATACAATATAGACTGTTACGGAAAAACTATGATTAACTGACTGCTGCAGTGGCATTGGAACGAAATTCATATTGGGTGGGGGGGGGGGCTGTTAATACTAAGAAGCAACTGACTTTACCAAAAAACAAAAGAATAACATTAAAATTTTAAATTATTGGGGGGCTGCCCAGCCCCCCCCCCACCCGGCTCCCCCGCCCCGGCGGGGGGG
>JAULBS010098248.1:0-16461 GCA_032355785.1 Symmetromphalus regularis | reverse complement strand
TTGACATTTTAAGACAGAAGGCTGCTTAATACAGGTTGTATTGACATTTTAAGACAGAAGGCTGCTTAATACAGGTTGTATTGACATTTTAAGACAGAAGGCTGCTTAATACAGGTTGTATTGACATTTTAAGACAGAAGGCTGCTTAATACAGGTTATATTGACATTTTAAGACAGAAGGCTGCTTAATACAGGTTGTAATTGTTTATTACAGGTAGCAACAGTAGCACACTTGACTGGAATATTATTTTAAATACAATGAAATTATTTCAAATATTTATTATTACAATTAAGAACACCCCCTCCTCCCAGCTCATTTGGAATTCTTAATAAAAGGACACCCACAATAGCCTATTTTTATTTGTTGTGTAGGAGGGTGGGGGAGGGGGCTTTAAATAAATATATGAATAATAAATATCAGTAATAACAGTATAAAATTGAGATCTTGTCAAATGAAAATGTGGATGCTACATTTATTTAGTTTTTTTAGTTGTTGTTTTTATTACTCGGACAAATGAAGAACACTGCACGAATATTACTTAACTCCACAAAGTAAAGAATGATACATTTATAGTAAACTGCCTTTACCTCTATGTTACTACATACCCCAACAATTTAAAAAAAAGAAGCTATTTTTGGAATAGAGGGAAGGTTCAAGTGGGCCAGTTGACATTGGTCTACAATTTTGAGAGGGCCTACTCTGCCTGGTATTTTGCACTGATTACAAAACTACTTAAATGCATACTCCCACAGACCCATGACCTAATTAATTTCCAAACAAAGAATGAATTTTAAATAAATGTCCATAGAAATACTTCATTCAACTACTTACATAACCACCGCATCTCACTTATTATCAATATTTTTAAAATAATGAATTATGCTCACGGACCAAAAAATCAAAAACAGATTTTCTTTTTCTGTTGAAGGTGTGACGTATATATTTTGAGTCACGTGACGGGTATTTCCCTGTTAGCCATTATTTTAAAAAGTCCGAATATTTTTGTAACTGCAAAAACATTTCGTACCCATTTATTTTGCCCCACAAGGAGTTCCGATCTCGAAATTTGACATTTTTAAATTTGAAAAAAATTGATAAGACTCGACACAGAATTCCCTACACCACTGTTCAGTTAAAATGTCTTGCGTGATATGAAAACGAGATCTAGTATAACAAATGCATGCAAGTATCATCCATAATCAGTATTTTGAGCACAAAGTCCCTTAAATTTCATGGGACTATGCCTTTAATGAGCAGTGTAGAAAGGGGGCTTACATTTCCCAGTTGGTCCGGGCCTAATGCCAGCTTTGCACAGGCCTAGGGTTTAAAATGAAGATTACTAAGAATAAAGTTACCCTAATAAGATGTTGTGCTTCTGGGAGCTGCGTGCCAGCATGTCTCTGGAACACACGAATGATTGGACGATCGAGACGTTCCCGCAACGTGACATCAGCACTCATCACTGGGCCCTGTAATAAACAATGATAATATATACCTCGGTAACCTCACTCTGTTTGTCTAGAGAGTAAACAATATTCATAAAGCAGCGTGAATGAAAACAGGAATTAAAAATGTCTGCTTACCAAAGTGTAGCCTCTTGCTCTGTCTGTGGCATCATACCATCTTTGTGCTCTGAAGACTGAATGGCGATTCTCTCCCACACCCAAACCAAGATGTTGCTAAAACATACACAATCAGTAAACACTGAGTAATCACAATAAACAGTCGACATAATCAAGGCCGGATTTATAAAGGGGCAAAGGGGGCAATTGCCCCAGGGTCTCCTGCCAGAGGGGCCCCTCAGACAAAAGACTTCCTTTATAAAAAAAATATAATAATCATAAAATTAGTTCTATTCATTCATTTTAGTTCATTTTTTTTATTTGTCATGTAGTTTAACTTCTATATTGAGGCCCCCCCCCCCCCACTCCCCCCGATCCTTAAATGCCCTGGACACCCCAAGGTCTAAATCCGGCCCTGGACACAATCATCATAAACTGTTAAAATATTACAAAATGTTTGTCATCGTCTTAATGGTTTGTCTCTATTTGTGCCAAGATTGAGAAATATTTGTGGAAAATATTTAAAGCTATATGTACTGTTTCTTTTGCTTCAATTACCAACCAAACTGGTAGATATAGGAATTTGAAAAAGGAGGGGTGTTACACACAGTCCTGTCAAACACAGGGGGAGGTACACACAGCATTCAATGTCATACAACAAAGGATAAAATAAAGAATTTATAAAAAGAAACCTGTCTCGCTTGGATTCACTTATGCTAAAATTGGGATAAATTGCAATAAAAAAAAAATGTTTTTAAATTGTCACGGATTCTGATTACAGTGACAGTACATTTGAAAAACATCTATTAAAAACTGTTGAGGAGTTTGATGCTCACGGTTTTCATCATCCACATACAACATCATCACAGCTCCAATAACCTAAGGCAGGAAATGGCTACCAACTAAACAGTAACTGGAAAACCTATTTATAAATAAATAATAATTTGTTTAAAATAAATGTAATATAAGGTGGAAATCCATGATTACCTTCAACGTAATTGTTTCTGCTATTTTCTTGGTCAGGCCGTCATTGACTGATTCGTGAGCTGCTTTCTGCAGATTCTTGATGGTGTCTATCAGGTTGTTCGAATCACGACGCAGGAACGCCGATCTAGCTCGGGCGTCGGCAGCAGCAGAAAGAGCGAGGGAAGCCACAGGTGTGTAAGCACCTAATCCATCAGCATTGCAAGGCCCAATCGTGAAGTCCAAGCTCGGCATGGATCGGCCATCTCTGCTGGTTTTCCCACTTTCATTTCCATTCTCACTGCTATTGTTGCAATTGTCAGTCATGGTGTTAGAAATTGAGGCCAATGACTGATTTAAAAGGTCAAGGACTCTGGATCTTTCATTGATTATGGCAAACAAATTCTTCCTTGCACCGTCCAATGTCTGGGTAATAAAATATTATATAAAACAGATTTCGTTTATATGATCTATGATACACTTATCTTTCATAAAATATGCCAATGTTAACATGATTAGTGAATTACCATAGTAACTTTCGTGAAAGTTAAGGACTTTTTTCATCACTTGGTCGATTTCAAAGCATACAAAGGAAGACCAAATCAGAATGGTGTTTACTTCTTAAGCAGATTTGATTAATAAATGTATTATGTTTCAAAATGTGATTGTCATGTTGTTATAATTCATGCACTGTACCTGTAATTCGTGTACTGTACCTGTAATTCATGTACTGTACTTGTAATTCATGTGCTAACCTGTAATTCATGAACTGTACCTTAATTCAGGCACTGTACCTGTAATGCATGTGCTGTACTTGTAATTCATGTGCTGTACTTGTAATTCATGTGCTAACCTGTAATTCATGTACTGTACCTGTAATTCATGTACTGTACCTTAATTCAGGCACTGTACTTGTAATTCATGTACTGTACCTTAATTCAGGCACTGTACTTGTAATTCATGTACTGAACCTGTAATTCATGTGCTAACCTGTAATTCATGTACTGTACCTGTAATTCATGTGCTAACCTGTAATTCATGTACTGTACCTGTAATTCATGTACTGTACCTTAAGTCAGACACTGTACTTGTAATTCATGTACTGTACCTGTAATTCATGTGCTGTACCTGTAATTCATGTGCTGTACTTGTAATTCATGTGCTGTACTTGTAATTCATGTGCTAACCTGTAATTCATGTACTGTACCTTAATTCAGGCACTGTACTTGTAATTCATGTACTGTACCTTTAATTCATGTGCTGTACCTGTAATTCATGTGCTGTACTTGTAATTCATGTGCTGTACCTTAATTCTGGCACTGTACCTGTAATTTGTGTAACGTATCTGTAATTTGTGTACTGTACCTGTAATTCATATACTGTACCTGTAATTCATGCACTGTACCCGTAATTCGTGCACTGTACCTGTAATTTGTGTACTATACCTTAATTCATGCACTGTACCTGTAATGTGTGTACTGTACTTGTAATTTGTGTACTGTACCTGTAATTCATGTACTGTACCTGTAATTTGTGTACTGTACCTGTAATTTGTGTACTGTACCTGTACTTTGTGTACTGTACCTGTAATTCATGTATTGTAACTATAATTCATGTACAGTGCCTGTATTTTGTGTACTGTACCTGTAATTCATGTGCTGTAACCTATCTGTACTTCATGTACTGCACCTGTAATCTGTTATTTGTGTATTGTACCTGTAATTTGTGTAATGTACCTGTAATCTGTAAATTGTGTACTGTACCTGTACTTTGTGTACTATACCTGTAATTTGTGTACTGTAACTGTAATTCATGTACTGTACCTGTAATTTGTGTAATGTATCTGTAATGTGTGTACTGTACCTGTAATTTGTGTACTGTACCTGTAATTTGTGTACTGTACCTGTAATTCATGTACTGTACCTGCAATTCATGCACTGTACCTGTAATTTGTGTACTTTACCTGTAATTTGTATGCTGTATCCATAATTTGTGATGTACCTGTCATTTGTGTACTACACCTGCAATTCGTGCACTGTACCTGTAATTTGTGTACTACACCTGTAATTTGTGTACTGTACCTGTAATTTGTGTACTGTACCTGTAATTTGTGTACTGTACCTGTAATTCATGCACTGTACCTGTAATTTGTGTGCTGTATCTGTAATTTGTGTGCTGTACCTTTAATTTGTGTACTGTACTTGCAATTCATGCACTGTACCTGTAATTGCTGCAGAACGGATTTCAGTTGAGCTTCTAGAGTCTTCTTAGAGTTCAGCAAATGAGCCTTTTCAGCACACAATAAATCATCAGCTCCATCATGGCTCTACAATACAAACATGTTTGAACCATATGTTAATTCTTAACTGTGACGTAATCAATCATTAAACATTACATGTTAAAGAAATCATCAGCTCCATCGTGGCTCTAAAATACAAACAATATCATGTTAATTCTTAACTTTGACGATATCAATCATTAAACATTACATGTTAAAGAAATCATCAGCTCCATCATGGCTCTACAATACAAACATGTTTGAACCATATGTTAATTCTTAACTGACATAATCAAACATTACATGTTACAGAAATCATCAACTCCATCATAGACTTGCAACACAATCATGTTTAAACAATATCAATCATCTTAATTATTGCAAGTTTGAGCCTTGGTGGTCCCGCGGAAGAATGTCGGACTCTCAAGCTGATGACAATTGTTCAGAACTCATTGGGGGCTGGCTGACACTTAATTACATGTTAAAATAACCAAATATTTGAAATCCAATAGCCGATGATTAATTAATCATTGTACTCTAGTGATGTTAAACAAAGCAAACAAAAATAATTATAATTATTGCTATAACCAAACATGTTAAAGCATCAACT
The DNA here is from genome assembly GCA_032355785.1 of Symmetromphalus regularis. Classification (NCBI taxonomy): domain Eukaryota; kingdom Metazoa; phylum Mollusca; class Gastropoda; order Neomphalida; family Neomphalidae; genus Symmetromphalus; species Symmetromphalus regularis. Next base: position 11,047 of record JAULBS010098248.1, on the reverse strand, counting down.
GCATCATTTCTCTACAATGCAATCATGTTTAAACAATATCAGTCAATGTTAGTGGTGACATAACAAAACCATTTCAACAAATCACCAGTTACATCATGGCCCTACAGCACAATCATGTTTAAAAATTATTTATCCATTTATGTTGATCTTTTAGCCAAATATTGTAATAGTACCCAGATGAAAGACAGCTAAGATATAAAAACAGTTAAAAATCACAACTGTTCTTTGAAAATAATCCTACAAAATGACTCATTCTTTGTAAATCTTTGCTTTGGGCCTAAGAAAACTATTTTAAAATACAGATATTAATTTTGAATAGCCCAAAGAGCTGTAATAGACAAAATCGCACTACATTGTTTAGTAACTATGCACAACCTTCAAATCAAAAGAACTGTATAAAACTTCAATCTTTTACAAATACAAAATCAATAGCATAGCTAAGAATTTGTTCTGAATATGATCACGGATTAACTCCTTCCTAAGCTAAACAACATAATACTGTTAATCGTATCTGGATGGTAACCAAAGCAAATGGTTGCTATCCTTGCTGCACTAAACTGTTATAATTATATTGACTGCAGAACAAAACACAGCTCTAAAATGCTGGTTAGGTTTTGATTTATAGTATTTCATGCCGATGTTTAGATGATTTGGAATTCCTGGTGGATCAAGTCTTTTATTATCTGGTTTCAACAATCAACAATTTACAGCTTTATCTGTAAAGCAAAACATAGTCATTATTTTGCTTGACTGTACAGAAGCCAACAAAGTATTAAAATGTTACAATCTTCAATAGAATGCTTTTAAGGATAATTAGATAAGCCTTGTAGCTGCAATGAAATGTCCACCAGCTTTAACACTAAGTGTATTTTTGTATGCAACACAACTACTTAATTATGGTCGATTCTTGTAATAACTTCCATCTCTTCAGGTAATGACTTCCATCTCTAAGCAAAACACCCACAACTTGTCCATAGAACTTATCACCAGATTGAGACATACCGGAAAACCAAGTATTTACTAAGTTAATAAACAGGTCAGTGCATTTTATTTATTTAATAACCCCCCCTGCCTCCTCCCCCTACCCCAGCACAAAAAAGAACATTGACTATTGGTGGTCACATCCAACATTTTTCCTAACATACATTTTTTCCTAATAATATATATACATACAAATCAATGATATTGAAACGTACATACAATATAATGACTTGAAATAAATTAACAACTATAAACTATGGTAAATAAACACAAATTCAGTACGTATATCATTGAGGAAAAACAAACTTTTATTAAAAAAATCTTCATTAATAATAAGCTGTGGTTAGAATCAAAATGACTGCACGACACCCTCATTAACAAAATTAATTTAATACACTATCTGTATCAGGATAGTGCCATGCTGGTAGTTACAAACTAACTTCATCATTCTCAAAAGCATGTGATTCATATTGAATTTACCACCCATCCATCCTCATAAAATCATTACCATTTTTTTTTTTTTTACTTTAACCCTTTGAACCCGAGTGGCCGGAAAACTGGCCGCAACGTCATCCTCGAAATACCCCAGCGGCCGGAAAGCCGGCTGTCATATCACTATTGAATATTTCGTCTAAATAATAGCTCTGTTGTTTCTAATTTCTGTATGTCTTGCGAATGCTACTCTCAAGATTATAATATTGTTTTACATTTCTGACATGTTTTATTTTTAAATAATGGCTCGCAGATTGTTTTGTGTTGACCAGGTTTTATTTGAGGTACAGTTCGAATGATGAAGAAATCCGTAACAATATATACGGTAATGAAAGTGATTTTGAGTCAGAAATAGATATGTATAGCAATAATGAAAATGACAACAATGTACTACATTTTAACAGGGAACAGGGCGAAGGGTTTTTTTGACACAGAAAAGCAAACAAATATTGTTCTATATTTTTGGGTGATTCTTCCCCAGGAGTTCAGGGCGAGTGGGCCGACCTTGACAGGAGCTCAGGGTTTAAAGGGTTAAAAATACAAATTTTCTCATACATTATGTACAAGTAGCTTAAACAGTAGTGTGTCTGTGTGTGAAGCTGTCGTTCGTCGGATCGATTCTTCTCAGTGGACCCATCTGCAGTTTGGGCTATTTTCTGTTCCAACCAGTGGTCCACAACTGATTAATCAAAGGCTGTGGTATGTACTGTCCTGTCTGTGGGACAGCGCATATAAAATACCCCTTGCTGCTTATTGGAAAGAGTAGCCTATGTGGCGGCAGCAAATGTCCTCCAAATATGTCTTAATGACCATATGATTGATGTCCAATAGCCGATAATAAGATAAAAATAAATGTTCTCAAGAGGCGTCGTTAAATAAAACAAACTTTACTTTACTTTATGTACATTACAAACAACTGGTCTCTCTCATGGCTGAAAATGTTATCTTAGGCTACATCAAAGGAATGTTGGTTAATATTCTACAATTATGAACTTTTTAATTAAATATTCATTGTTTGTCCTCAAGCTACGAACCTATTAGATTCTGCCTGAATTAAAAAAAACATTTATTTCAGTTTTTCGGTATTTAAAATCTTTTTAATAAATAGCATATTCTGATTGTGTAAAAATGTTAGTCACACATAACTTGCATGGCTGTAAATCCCAAGGGACACAGCAGGTGGGGGAACACATCCACCCCACTTTTTGGACAGGGGGGTGACTTACATATAATTATCCCATCCCCCCACTTTTTCCTTTGAAAATATGAAATAAAATGTCTAAATAATAATCTTTTCCAGTATTTCTCTTTATATCAAACCATGTGGTCTTAGTGCAAATATACCGAAGAACACATGGGGTCAATTATAGTTTGAAAGTTTTAGCCAGAAAAGGCTTTTCAAAAATCTTCGATATTCAAAAAAAAATGGGGGCATGCCTCTTCCACTTCCCCTGGCCTTGTCCAGCCCCACTTCCTGCAAGCCAACTGGCTCCACCCCACCCCACCCCCTACTTCCACTTCCAGGAAGGGACTGTTGCCCCTGGTAATTTGGCCATATTTTAGTTAGCTTGGTCATAGCCAGGAATACAGAAAGTGCCAACTAATCAATCTGAACTACCAGTAGCTGTAAGTTTATAAATATAGTAAAAAGGATTAACAGATTAATCTGCCTAGATGACATAAGGCCCTTGCTTGAGCAGGTGAGTTAAAGGGCGATTAGCTTTCTTTGAAGGACCACCTCTATTTATAAGACAGTTATAATATAAGCTAATTTAGGACCCCAAAATTCAATTTGATGTTGACAGATTTCTGTGTTAGATAGGCCTATGCTGATTTAGAAAAAAAGCAACAAAAGATTGATATGTTTTTCTAAGTTTATATAAGCCAATTAATAAATTTGCTATTTATAGGATATTAAACAAGTTTGCATTCAGAGTGAAATAATTTTAAATTGTCATAAGCTTTATTTCACAAGCTAATACAATTTTATTACCCAACATCCAATTTAACAATCATTATTTCTGCTTTATAAGAATATCAAAAATATCATCCATTTTCAAATCCAGTGATACGAGTCATTGTTTGTGACATTAAATTATTGTTTGTGATGTCATATCACTGACAGTTCTGACTAATCATTTTACTTGCAGGTGTTATTACCCATTGATTTATATCACTTTGATATGTTGACCTTTATGGGTAATAAATAAATATATGTCTGCATTAAGCTATGTCTCCAGGTGTGTGAATGCGCGAACATGTGCATATATCTAAAAATTCGCTTCTATGTATTTAAATTGTCTTGTCTTCCTGTGTATACATACATGAGCGTCTGTGTAAAAAAATAATGTACGCACAGAATCAGTACATGTAGCAAATTTTTCTATATGCTCACACAGTACGTATGCGTAAAATGATGTCATCGGTTAATTACCCCCTAAACGGTTAATTACCTCCTAAATTTGAAGCTAACATCATGTGCATCAATTCGTAATTTCAATCTTTTAAACATGAAAACTATTAAAGTTGCAGAAAAATGTCTTGAACAGCTGTTGAAGATGGTGAGAGATATTATTTGTATATATATATTCGAACTTCAATCAGAAGCGCTATAACCTTTTTCCTACTCACACTTCGGTGGTCACTTCCTCAATTTACACGGTGTGACGTCACGCCAAAAATTTTAATGCATTCTTCTATGCACACATGGAGACACTCATTATGCATACAATCGCGCATATGCAAACATGCACATGGAGACATAGCTTAAGACAGATGCTGCTTTTGAAGATGCAATGTTAAACAGATTAGTTTTTCTAATATTGTAATCTAATCAATATATGAATCAATAATAAACCAATCTGCAAAAGAGACAGGTCTGTACTTACACAGAATCTGGTTTAGACAGAGTGTACTGTACCATGAAAACTGTATTTACAAAGTGCAAGTGGTCATTATGATGTAAAATGTCCCAGTGTTATATCAGTTTAGGCATGAATACTTTTTATCTGTGGGTAATCTTGAAACACGCGTTTTGTTGATTATGAAGTGCTGAGTCCTTCAACAGTCTTTCAGTCAGGTACATCAGCCATGCTTAACAACTATTCAATAACTCAAAGTGTCAAACAGATCTTGTTTCAAATATCGGATATTCATATGCCCACATTCACAATGTCAGACACTCCAGTATGACTGTCGGCTACATTCAAACAAATCTTGATACTTGAAACACACAATGAATGTAAGGTCCTTATTGTCTCAAACTCTGGCAAAATAACTCAGCTAATCGTTTACCACTCTATGACTTTAATTAATAATCACACCAAATCTGAACAATCTTACAAAAAAACTGTTTTGGATTTAAACATCCTGTTAGTGTTACAAGTATTTAAGTTTAATTTCCATAAATGTCAGTTCCCATCATTCAAAAGATTCAGAGTACCGCTAGTAACTGCTCCACGAGCATGTTAGATGGTGGCTAAATGAGTAAATCAGAAAACTGAGGACATTTACCCATGTAGAAAGAAGAAAATGTTTTGTTTAACACCCCATATCTGAGCATAATTTTAGGGTTGGAACAGGATAAATTCACTGTGGTTGGTTCTATTTATTTTCATGTTTATAAAGTTATATCCAATATTTTAACGGTTCAAACATACTGTCTTGGACACACACCTCAGCTTCCCGTGCTGTCTGTCCAGGACAGAGGTTAGTGTTAGTAGGAGAGACGAAACCCACTGCTGCCACACTAACGTAGCTATTCTTATCGATAAGCAGCAAGAGGTCTTTTATATGCTCTATCCCACAGACAGGATTGTACGTACCACAACCTTTGATAAATCAGACCAATATTAACATCATTTTCACATACTGAGGATGTAGTTCATTATTCCTTATCTTCATGTGACCGTGTGCAAGCAGGTATTAGCCAATTACAAACTGAAGCATATCTATCAGTGAAACCATACCATTTGTTTCTGAAACCATGCACAAGTAACTATGTACAGTAACTAACAGACAGCGAAATTTATATCCTTGCAATCCATGCAGTTAGGACATGTTAATAACCCTGATACTCTGTTATAGTGTGCATAAAAAGAGTTTACAAGTGAGCAGACGTAATTTAGTGGAATGAAATCTCATAAAGTATGAAAGACACTTGATATTAAGCTTCCTATGGGTGAGTGGGTACAATGAGACGCCAGGGTCATAAATTTGACCAACTAAACTTGTGAATGTCATGAAAATGCTATCTCTGCATGGAAGATATACTTAACTTTTGATTCTGCTCCCCAGGTGGTAATCTCAAACGTGAAATATTTACTACTCTAATGGAAAACAATGCATAAACTTGGATATAATTCTTTTCCATGGTAGTAAAGCATGTCAGATTCGCTTAATTTTGTCAACTTCAGTTGTCACAGATAGAAATGGGTGGGCTAAAGTCAAACTTCATTAATTTTCTCATCTAATTTTCATATAAAAATAAGGACAAATCTTCACTCGATGACTTATTTATGGTAGATAATGGTTTGTGGAGTGAATGTAAATGTTTTATCTACAGGACAAAAAGGTTTGGATTTGTTCCAGCCCAAGGAGTTTTCCTTTCATGTTTTACCATTTCTACAGTTAACAGATAAATATACTTATCTCGCCTCCGTGTAAAATTCTTTAATCCCATTGGTTCTTTGCGGTTGACAAAAACCCTTATATCCCTGTAGGCGGAGTCAATTTTTCTTATACCCTGTCTATAAATTTCAAAAATTCAACCCAATTATATTAAAAACAAACTTCAATTAAGTATATTTACCGAGGCAAATACCGATTAACTAACACTCGGTTGATATTTCACATACGAACAAACACGAGTAGCGAATTCTATTTATCCTATTTACTTACAATATTACAAAACAACAACATGTCTTCTGCATCGCCATTTTTATTATATCCATGACGTCATACATAAAAACGTCATTACCAAATACGTAACAATTATCGGCGAAACCAGTGATCGACTGAACAACATTCCGGGTGTTATTTTCTTGCATTATTTTGATTAATTAACTATATAGTTTAACATGTCGATAAGATAAATTCGTTGTAGAAGCATCTCTCGGGGTTTATGGCTTTTATGCACCCTCTGTGTGTTCTTTTACCACTCGCCTTTGATTCGGGGTAAAAGAACACACAGAGGGTGCAAGAAAAGCCATATACCCCTTGTGATGCTTCTACAACTTATAATGTACATGTATATATATATAAAATTAATAACATTTGGTACATTTGTAATAGGATTCAAAGTAGTGTACATAAAGGGAATGCAGTCAGCAGTAAAATAAGAATTCTGTGCTATTTTAAAACAAGGACCATTGTGAAACAACAGTGCCAAACAATTAAGGGATTAAAATTTACAGTTATGGTTATAAGTGTGGTTAGTGTTAGGGTAGCCCAGTCATATATCAAACCCTTTTAAAAAATATATAATCAATTTTAAGCAATATGTTTCAGCCTTTATCTTGTCAGCTATTGGACGTCAATCATATGGTCATTATGACATATTTCTTTAGAGGAAATCCGCTACCATCACATAGACTACTCTTTCCGATAAGCTGGTTTATCAAAGGCTGTGGTATGTGCTAGCCTGTCTGTGGGATAATGCATATTTAAAAGATGCCTCGCTGCTTATCATATAAGAGTAGCCACATTAGTGTGGCAGCTGTGTGCCCAGGACTTTATGGTTGAACCTTAATTGGATATAGGCATGAAAATAATCAACCAATCCAAAAAAAGCATAGATCTCCTATTTATGAATTTGGAAAACAAGTTCTCAACCAGCCATAAAAAACCCACACTGGAATTAACTGATACCCATGTATGTATCAAAAATGTGGATGAACATTTTTTTATGACCAGTGTACAGTAAAATTGGCTCTATATATACACATGTACATTGGGACAGGAAATGTGAGTAGTGGTGCATACAAAATGTTAAAACAAACAATAATTGGTTAAACCCACATGGCAATGCTACCAAGGAAATCGTCACAACATGCTAAATTATACATGTGTAACAAGCAAATGTCAGGTAACCACTAGGTAGTGGGATGATTAATTCATAGGCACGTAAGCTAATCTATGGTTACTAATCAATGGCGAAGCCAAACACCAAAGTCCTTTGTAGCCAACCCACACTTTGATTAGGGTATAGAATGTCTCGATAGAAAAAGATCAATAACTTTTGCTTTCCATTCCCTGGGGCCAATTCATTGTAAATATATGAATAGTATTTATTGTTGAGGTTACTAATGCCTTTGTATGATTTCTGGTGACTGAATGTAGGAACAGACCCAGAGTATACGTGTCACAAACAACCCACATAAAATATATAGATTTTATTTCATGTCAACACATAGCAAGTCTAGATTTTATTGATTCTATTTAAGATAATGTTATTACAATTACTTTTTATTATCGTAATCAATCGTATTTCAGTAAATCATACCTGAATTTATTAATACCAAAACATGAAAATTATTTTTTGACAGACTTCAGAATTTTTAATGTTTCTAACATTACAGGAAACCTACTGCCACCGCACAGACACAGTTTGGTTATTGTGGAGTATGAGAATTATTATAGCCATTGAACAAAAATATTGCAGTCTCTAGGCATCTTTTTTTTTTACATATATCCTCATTAATTCATGTGTACACACACTGTAAGTGTGAGCAGTATTGTACCAACTCCTGAAATTGGCTGCAGTGAGAGTGTGAGCAGTATTGTACCAACTCCTGAAATTGGCTGTGGTGAGAGTGTGAGCAGTATTGTACCAACTCCTGAAATTGGCTGCCGCAATCAGCAATGCCTTGGAGATTGCATCCTCACAACGTCAGGGGTCACTCCGAGTCCATTTGGACCCCTGACCAATATAGTTGATAAAACCTGGGCTGGGAAAACATATTTTAATTGGAAAGGTCTTATCATGATAAGATTGAAAGCATCCAATCACAATTTGGCTGTAAATGCATCGGCCTTCATCTTATTGATGTAAATAATGGATCATGGAAGAGAGATAAAAATGAACGGTAGTATAGCGGTTATCAATTTGGAAGTACGTCAGTTTCAAAGATAATACCAAATAAAAGGTAATGCTAAATAATGACAGTTGCCTTTTTGGTAAGGAATTGTTACCACAGAAGAACAGGCGCTTTATATTCACTGTGAAAAGTGTTGGCTTGGGGAATTTTCCTGAAGAATATGACAGTTGCAGATCTAGCTTATAAAACAAGCGATCTGATTGGATAATATTTTTAAGTATGATATCATCAAAAATGTTTTCGTATAGATGGCGAGGTAAGCAGCCCGGGTTTTAATGAACTATATTGGTCAGGGGTCCAAACGGTCTCGGAGTGACCCCTGACTTTGTGAGGATGATTTATTTTTCCGTGGACATTTTCTTAATCGCAGGGGTTGTGCAGTATCTTGGATAAAACTTGTTAACTTTTGATATTCACAATTGGTTTGATGTTGGTTCACAGACACAGATTTTATCATGTAAATGTTAAAGAAATAAGCAGTAAAATTATCACAGATTTTGAGTTTCGTTATCGACGTCCTGCACACGAATTTCAGGAATAAGATCACTGGAGGTGTGTTCTTTGGGCGGTAGTACCAGTTCTTTGGGCGGTAGTACCAAACTGACCGTCATAGGCAGACATGGTGGCAGAGGTCCACCGGGTGGCTTTTCCAGTTTCGTTTCTTCTTCTGTATCGAAGTCATAATAATCCCAGTCAAGTGGTTCGGCTGCACGTGGAGTCACCGGTGATGACTGAACACCATTCAAATTTCCTCGAACCAATTCCATTGAAACATCAAACTGTTCTGAACACTGGTCAGACCGTGACACATTTGAAGTCCTGAAATTTGGTGATATTTTCTTCCTTACTTGAGAATCAGAAAACTTACTTCCGTCAGGAGTTAAATCCACCACACATTTTCCGTTATCGTTAGATTCAGAACCATCGACTTTAACTTCTTCCAGTTGCCCTGGCAACAAGTGAACAGAATCACAGATGGGGATATCAATTGTACTAAAGTCTGGCTTAATCTTCTTTTTAACTTTAACTTCTTGCAGTTCGAGACTATTTCCCTGAAAACCGATTCCATTTTGTTCGTCCGGCATGTTTATCAACACCGAAGGATCATACCGGTCATCTTGCACTTGTACTCCTTGTAGGTCCATATTGCTTGCCGACCGTACCGTCTCTGGTACCGTAAGTTCGTTATTTGTCATGTTACTTAATGCCGGGGAGCTGTAAAACACACCATTGGATCTCTCCAGCTCAATATCACAGGAACTGTAGACTTTCATGTTGTTTGGAATCGTATAATTCATACACGGAATCAATGGAAATTTTTCTCGTATCAACATTTTCACTCCTTTTTTGAGAGGCATTTTGATCATACCAATTAGAAAAATCCTCCGAGAGTATTTCTGAGTCATACACACCTCAATCTGGATGCTTCGTTCGTTGATAATTTCCTTGGTTACTCCGGTGTACTGTAAAGGCACAGAGAAATGAAAGTTTGAAGGGGTGAATATATGTTGAATTCCAGGTTCAGATGGTTTCAGATTTAGAATGTGAGCTTCGTTAGGTGATACCCGAATCTCTTCTGTTTTGCGATTAGTTTTCTTTGGTTTGTCGGGAATGAGGTAACTTCTGACAAAGATTGTGTGGATCATTGATGTTTGTGCTGAAAACAGAAAGAATACAATGTAATTTCTACAACTCAAAATATTCACCAGTTGCAAATTTGTTTTTTAATCTGGTGAAGTGATTTCTTACAATTAAAGCTGTCTTTGAGAAAAAGCCATTAAACTTATTATATATTATTGCCATATATTATCCACTAATTTTTTTATTATATATATGTGTGTGTGTGTGCATGTGTCTATGCATGCGTGCATGCATGCATACATGTGCACACAAACACACAAACATACACACACACACGCACCCACATACACTCACACACACAAAGATAAAAAAACAAACACACACAGATATAAAAAAAATGCAAAGAGACATTGACAATCTAAACTCACGTGGTGGCAGAAGTAGATCGCTGACTTGCCAAACTCTGATTTTCAAGGAACCTTTGTGCACGTGGTACTCAAACGACAGATGTAGGTGACCCATGGCTGAAACAGAAAACACCACCATTATAGTTACAGTACACATTAGTTAATAATCAGTCATGTCAGACTTGTTGAACACCTATTTTAGGGGCAGGCTAGAAGATTACACCACCATTACAGTTACAGTACACCGTAGTTAATAATCAGTCGTGTCAGACTTGTTGAACACCTGTTTTAAGGGCAGGCTAGAAGATTACACCACCATTACAGTTACAGTACACCTTAGTTAATAATCAGTCATGTCAGACTTGTTGAACACCTGTTTTAAGGGCAGGCTAGAAGATTACACCACCATTATAGTTACAGTACACCTTAGTTAATAATCAGTCATGTCAGACTTGTTGAACACCTGTTTTAAGGGCAGGCTAGAAGATT
>JAULBS010098237.1:0-16462 GCA_032355785.1 Symmetromphalus regularis | reverse complement strand
TTATATGCACCGTCCCATAGACAGGACAGCACATATCACGGCCTTTGATAAACCAGTTGTGGACCACTGGTTGGAACAGAAAATAGCCCAAATTTGTTTAACAAATACCATTATCATCACAGGACTAGAAATAAATATGTTTATACCGCTGGTCAAAATGTCACATATAAATCAATTAGTGCAAGCTATAAAAGACAATATTCCCATCACAGAGAAATTCTAATTTTCACTAAACGTTCTTCAGAGGAAACCTGCAATGTTTTTTGATGAGCAACAAGATATGTTTTATATACACTTTCCCAGGACAGGACAGCACATACCATTGATTTTGATAAACCTGTCACTGGGCTCTGGTTGGGACAGGTAAAAATGCAATCATCTGAGTCAAAATCTTTAAAAACTCAGACAGATCCTTGTAAACCAAGAAATAAATTAGTGGAAATTATCAATTAATATCTTTTATTCATCGAACACTTGGGAAAAATTACTTAAATAGATTCTTTTTGAGTTGTCAAACTTCTGACCACCGCTGCGCGCTAGTTCCTCTTCAGCATCTAATTTGCAATTCACATCCTTAGGTTGATGAACATGAGATTCAGTCAGCAGACTTCAACAGTTAAAGTTGTTCTGTATTTCTTGGGAAGCCCTAATAATCTGTTTAATGGTTGACACACTCTGGAATATTTTACCATTAAACTCTCCATGTCACTATTGTTTAAGAAAAATATCTGTTCAAACTTATTTAAGACTGGTGCTGCAGCAATATTACTGAAATATTTTAAAATATTCCTAATCAAAAAGTTTAATTAGTATGACATGCCATGCATGGTGGTTTTGTTGGTTACTAGAACAGGCCCGTACGCAGGATTTTCTTTAGGGGGGTGCGTTTGTGAAAGCCAGAAGGTCCTGAACTGTTATTCTAGTAAATTAGTGTCAATCCAAATTTGCATTTACGGACCTCGACAGATTGAGGGGGGTGCATGCACACCCCCTTCCCTCCCCCCCCTGCATACGGGCTGGTAGAAGTATGCATTTTCACTTGAACACACAATATTTAACACTCAAGGTTGTGGTGGGGGTAGATAGTGGGAGTTCTATGTTAACTATACTGCCACTTACATATTATCCACTTTCAAGCTTTACATTGACAGATTCAGATAGTGATCCACATTTGTTTTATTACTTCACATTTTGAACACTAAAGGAATGAGTACAAACATGTTTGTGTTTACTACAGCAAGTTATAATCTGGCGGGAAGTCTTGTTCTATTGGAATATCTCTAGGTATCACCAGGGTAAAACTTGTACTAGTTTGTGTGTGGATAAGAAAAACATTTATTTACTACATAATCTTGTCCAATGATCAGAGAAACCAATCATATTGTTATGACTGTTCTTCAGTTTTATTACTTATATACAGGCCTGTGCAGAGCTGGTAATAAGCCCAAATGGGAAATATACCCCCCCCCCCCCAATTTCAAAGTGTGTAGGCCCCCTCAAAATCGTAGGCTCATGCACACTGACCCACCCCTCTGTCCGTGCCAGCTTACATGCATAACAATAAATATAATTAAATTATTTATCTGACGATGAACATAAAGCAGATTACATTTTAAAAGTTATGATGCTTTGCGTCCGTTTTAAAGCATGCTATAATTAAGCATTTCTTTAAATGCAAACAGTACATTCATTTTTTTTTTGTACGTAACCACACCACTAGATAATTTCTCTATTAATCACCGACTACTGATCACGTCTGGTGTCAAACATTTGGAAATTGACACGTAATTTTAACCGTAAGCCAGCCTCCGACGGATTATGAATCATGGTCTTCAGCTTAAGAGTTGGTCCAAGCACTTCGTGAAATGCGTTAATTTCATGTTTTTTATATTTTTTATTTGACGGCTCTGCTGTGATAAGAACAGATGAAAATAAATTAATAATGCATTGTTTGAACTACTTGGGAGTCTGACGTACCTATTTACTTTAAGTTGTAAACATTATGCAGTTGACAAATTAATGTGACACCAGATTATAATATTAATAATTATGTTTTAAATATTCGTTTTCTCTAGCCTGCGTGGTTACTGATCGTAAACTGTCTATTCTTGTTTGATCGTGTCGCTGTCCATCGCATTTCATTGATTTTTATAAACTGAAAGTGTCATTAATAACAATTTAGAGTTATCTCTCTTAGACCGTATAATTGACTTGAATTTTTAAAGTGGCAACATCAACAATCCGGTAAATTAAAATGTTTCAAAATAAGTACGCCTACGTGTTTTTTATCAAAACCAAAAAAATTATATATATATATATATATCTATATACATATAGTTCTTATTTGATAACATCATTAGAGCACAATGCTTTATTAGTCATTGGCTATTCTGACACACAGTCTTTAGAAGAAACCCACCACATTGTTCCATTAGACAGGAGAGCACATTTCATGACATTTGACACTGGCGTGGGAAGTGAGGCAGGTAGAGGGGGCAACTGTCCCTCTCCCCACTTTTTAGATATTTCGAACGCATTTATTAATTTTCCAGTGTAAATAAATATAAGTATGTCTCTGCCTCCCCCCCCCCCCACTTTTTAGATATTTCGTATATATTTATTCATTTTTCCCAATGTAAATATATGTATATGTGTGCCCCCCATCCCCATCACTTTTTGGCACTTTCCTACTCCAGTTTGATATACAAGTTGTGTGGCAATGGTTGTGAGAAGGAAAATAATCAGAGAATGAATCCACAAAAGGGATTCGATCCTACAACCAAAACACCTCATGCAACCAATCCAGAAATTGAGCTAGTTCCTGCACAGTTTTAATATACTGAATAATTTTTTTTTTTAAATGTTAATTTTTTAAAATTAACAGGCATATTTCCAATAACAAAGGGTATGTGGTTAATAATTTAAAATAAATTACCCGTACGAATCCAGGTCAAAACCCTTTTCATAGGAAATAATGAATTAACTAAAAGTCACAAATGGATTCTTTTAATTCAAAATAACAACACAGTCACTTGGAAAAAATGTTATTTTGTATCCTGTTATAATGTTATACAAGGTTAAGCCAAGAGGGCAGGCAATACTATTATTTTAATAGGATATTGACCTTTGGGTCAGAAGGTGATTTTAAGCTCACCTATGAGGTTAATATAATGTTTTTAATTTAACAAGGCAGTTAACAGATTGGGAACCTTGGCCTTTGCCCACTCTCTGAATAAGTATCCCAATCACGTATGCCGGGTTGGCACTCATTTGCCAACATGCTCTGTTGTGAGGGCCGTCAGTATGTCCCCTAGGGTCCTGTCACATAAGTTAATCTGCTATAATTTCCATAAAAAAGGGGATATTTTGGGGGTCAAGTTAATATTGTACACAATAGGATGATGAAAGGGGTACATGAGGAACTTACTAGTCTATAAATATTAGTCTGTAAATAAAAATGTAAATATATGTTGTTGTATTTTTTCTGGTCATTAATGTAGATAAAGGTCATATTTGTACATGATACAAAATATTATAAAATTCAGTTTATTGTAATTGTATTATTAAGTTGACAAAAAATAAAATAGAGAACAAGAAATTTAATAACATATTAAACAGAATTTTATTTTCTAATAAAAATATTACTAAAATGTTACACCAGTGCTTTATGATATGAGTTATCAACCAGCGTCCATCCACATATTAAGTGTGATTACCATATAGACAATAGTATCTAAAAAAGGTTCAATAATATCAACTGGTAGTAAAATGCAAAATATTTGGAAAAAAAAAAAAAAAAAAAAATGGGGTGCCTGTAATTGGGAAAGGAGGAAAGAAGGCTGAAAAAGGCAAAAAATGCGGAAAGAAGCAGCAAGAGGCTGAGAATTAAAAAAATAAGGCTGAAAGAGGCAAAAAGAAGATTGATTGGTTGTTTGTTTAACGACCCCCCCAGCACAAAAAATAAACATTGGCTATTGAGGGTCACACATTGGTAAAACATAAAACAGTTATTAAAAATAAATCAGTGTAAAGGAGGGAATAAAGAAGAAAACTGTAAAATTACGGAGAAGATACAAAAAAGAGATGAAAAGTGGGAAATAATTTGTATTATAGAGTATATGTTGTATATCAGGGCCGGCACAGCCTGGGGCAAGGGAGCATTTCATCCTCCAATAATTAGCGACACCCTTTTTTGGTGACATTTATTGAGTACATTGTAGGCACCCTTCAAATGACTAATGGTGTCCCTATTCAGTCCACCCCCTCCCAATATTTAACCGGCTGTGACCGCACTGTATATTGAGCTATACTGCACAGCTACATGTGTTGGTATATGCTATATAATATGTAGCTGATATATAATGTATCACATATTACGTTTTTTTTACCGTATTGTGTCATATTTTTACCCTTTTATCATCTTTTCCTGCCTCATTTTGCCATTTTTGGCCTCTTTCTGCTCCTTTCCAGTGTTTAGGCACCCCCAAAAAACCCAAACAAACATAAAAAATAAGGCAAAAATAGACTAGTAAAACTGTTATTCAGTTTGATTTTCTACATTAAATCTGGTGACGTCTGATAAATGCCCAGTATTGGATGATTCTATGGTGGAAAAGTCAATCACAATCTGTTTTCTTTGTGGTTTGTATTGTCTGAAAAAAAAAAAAACACAAATAATTTTATGCATGTTTCCTCTTAACATTTTTATAACATTGTTTATTTTTAATTATATAACACATTTTTAAAATAAAAATAAAGTATGTCAAAAGGATTAGTGAAATAGTTTCAAAGAAATTGTTTTCGAAATTAAAATACTGACCTTGAAAGTGACATCACAGTTGGATGTTTGATCATACTATGTTTATGAAACTGTTTATTTTTAATTATATGAATACCAATTCTTTTTTAAAATTAAAAATATAAATAGTCAAATTTTAGTAACTCTAAACAGGAACGGTACATAAAATAGTTGTAATTTCAGGAAGACTGCTTTTGAAATTCAAATGATAATCATTAAAGTGAGTCACAGTTGAAATTAATGAGTATTATTTCATATTGTGAGAAAGAGTATTAACTAGTCTAATGAGGCCTTACATCATGTACTATCAACTATTTCATTCTTCCCCATTAACAATACATTCTTCTGAAATTACCACAGAAAACAGTACCATCACCTCTCTCACATTTCAATTTTTTAAAAGCTAATTCTTGTTAAATTAAAGTTTGTTTTATTTAACGACACCTCTAGAGCACTTTGATTTTTATCTTATCACCAGCTTTTGGACGTCAATCTTATGGCCATTCTGACATAAGTATTTAGAGGAAACCTGCTGCTGCCACATAGGCTACTCTTTCTGATAAGCAGTAAGGGGTCTTTTATAAGCATTATCCCATACAGGACAGCACATACCACAGCCTTTGATGAACCAGTTGTGGACCACGGGTTGGAATGGAAAATAGCCCCAACTGGGTCAATGGAGGATCAATCCTACGACCAACTGGTTCACAGGCGGACATGTTACCATTTGAGCAACATCCCGCACCTCTCGTTAAATTAATACAATGGTACTGTAAAACCGAGATATCAATGTTTTTCAGTTATCAAACTTCAAATTTTTGAAAACCATTATTGCTCGTTTGAATGGGTTCAGAGCCTTAGTTTGTGAGATTACGGTTTAAGAAAGATCAAAGTTTAAGTTATTGAAGAAATGACAGTAGACTTCATTAAAAAATTATATATATATATATATACCTGCATAAAACCCCTGCTGTACTGAGTAATTTCCGAGATGCTTTGAACTCAGGCTTTTCAGAATATTTGTCACTGTAGTATATCACCTCCTTAATGCCTGATTGTATGATGACCTTGGCACACTCATTGCATGGAAACAAAGCAACGTAAATTATACAGTCCTTGACGTCTGCAGAATTCTTGTTCAGCACTGCATTTAATTCTGCATGGCAAACTATCAAAATAGAAAAAGAAATAAACAAAACACATCTTATATTACATTCATGCTTAAAAGTAAAGTAGAATCCTCTTAACTGCATAGTCATGTTGTCCAAATATTTTATGCAATTAACAGGATTATTCCTTTATCAGAAAGGCCAATTTAAAATCATGTTGATATCAAAAACGTGATCACAACAGTTAGAAATGTAAAATAAAGTAAGGAATGTTTTGACCATGTAACCTGATGGTTATAACACCAGGCAATAATCTAGGATAGAAAAAGTGGGAGAAGTCACTTCTCCCTTCCCATCAGAAATGGGAGAAGTCTGATAAAAATGGGAGAAGTGAACCCACCAAAAACAAATATTTTTGTTGTTGTCATATAGGCCTATGACAATTTTTTCAGGACAAATTAAAAAATATATATATATATATATATTTAAATAAAAATAATAAATAACTATCAAACATGCTACATTAGTATATAGTTATGATTATTCTGTGATCATTTTGTGACTATTTTATAAAAATTAAAGATCTACCAATTTTTTTTTGTACTTTAAAAAAATAAAGAAAAAAAATAGGTATTTTCTACATTTTCTTATACAATCAACCAGACACTGGAAAGAAAGCATATACAATTAAATGAAAATCTTTGCAATATTTGCATAGAAATGGTTCTGTGCAGCAGAATATTGTGCTAATAACAGGAATATGTTATTATCAGGAATAAAATTAAGTGGACTTGAATGTAGTTGTAATAAAAGCAATTTTAAGACATGCAGTACATTTTTCTAAGTTTGTATGTTACCAGTGTATGCAGCAACTGATGGGAATTATTGGTACGCATGCACAAACACAACTCCCAATTCTTTGCAGTTAAAGTTACCATAAAGTTGTTTTGTCTCTAGTATATCACCAGATCCTCGTCCCCAAGGCATTATATCATCACTGCAACCATTTGGCATTCCATTGTAGCCTATACCAACTATTTTATTCTCCCTGTTCACAATGCAAGCACCAACCTGAAAACACAACATGCAACAACAGTTCTATGAAATTAAATACAATACTCGTATAATATATACATATGTAAGGGAATAGAATAGATGAATTCATTTAAGTCAGTTTCAAATCTCATTTATTATTAAAGTAACTATTTTATTGTTTAAGTACAGCCAGGGACTGCAACCTTCAATTAAATATCACCAACCAATCAAAATGGTTTATCAGGAAAGGGCATGGTCTTGTAAAAGGGAGGCTGGGTCATGTGGAAAGGCTCATATATTAATACTGTTCCATGACCCTTGGCATTGACAGATATATACTGAACCATTACAGTTTCAAACGTACTTAATAGAAGTTAATTCAACTATACCAATGAGCTAGATTGTTAAAAGAAGTTATTCTGGTCTTGCGGGGATTATACTGTGTGAGATTGGAATTCAGACAAATTTACAATGGCACTTAACTGAGAAAATAAGCACACTACACAATGCATTAAACTTTATAGTTTTGCAATGGCAGAACAAAGCTGTAGCAAACCAATTACACATGTATATCATCTAAATAACACATATATATCGGTTGCAATGAAATCCATGGGATCCTTTGCCAATATATGAGCGCTCTAAATTAACAACAGCAGTCAGGAGTGCCATCAAAAAATTCAGTTATGTACAAGATTCATCATCCTCAAGTCGGGTCACTCAAGTCAGTGGGACCCCTGACAAATATAATTCATAAAAACCTGGGCCAAAACACTCAGTTTTTGATTGGATGCTTCGCATCATAAGAAGATAACAATTTGGCTTTCAGTGCATCGGCTTTCACCATATCCATGTAAATAATGAATCAAGAATAGAAAAAAACGAACGGAAATACAGCAGTTATCAGAAATGTTTTTATGAACTATATTTGTCAGGGGTCCCATGGAAACGAATGACCACAGACGTTGTGAGGATGAAGATTCATCTGTGAAGACATTTTCAGTATTATTGGATATTAACTTTGTTATTATATGTATTAAATTGCGATTGCATTATGATCTGAATTTTAAGAATTGTACATTTAAGAATAAATTTGCTAATATGCAAAGAACAAACAATTTAACACCTGAGTTCTCGGATCCTTACTTCTTTGTGCAGACAGAAATGCAATTGCCATAAAATAGTCTGGCCACTGTAAATAATCTTCTCTCTTTTTATTCTGCCTGCAATTGGCAAACACATTAATGTTAAAGAAAATGAAAAATGTATATTATCTAAATAACACAAAGGGATTTAAACATGCTTTATACAGTACTGACCATTGGGCCCTTCCCAAAGGCAAATAGCACTGAAAATTCCCAAATGGGTTAATAAATATAACAACAGTTACATAAATTCAGTGGTGTGAAAAAAACTTCCCAATTATGACTAAAATCGAGCTAATTTTCCCAATCCCTTAGGACCATGGTAAAAAACCCTGGATACATAGTGACATAACATCGTGTACAAAATGTATAGATCTGCACAATGCAGAGACAAAGTGTCTGTATTTATCACTTTTAACATTTCATGAATATATTTTAAATTGTGTGTATATTGCAAAATATATTTAACCAAAAATGTTATGCAATTCCAAACAAAACATGAAATACACCACTTTATAAAATCAGCTTTTGAAATTTGAAACAAAATCAACAATTCTGCCATATAATTGGCAAACACCAGCAATGTACTGCCATTCCAAAAATATGAAAGTATGTTTATTTTTATGCCATCATAAATGTCTGAATTTCAAGGACTATAGAATGTTTTAATTTATTTGTACACATTATTTTAATGAATTAGCATTTCTGGATCTGACTATCTGCAAGTTGTTGTCAAAATGTCACTTTAACATCAACTGATTTTACGGAGGAGTAAATTAAAATCTACCAAAATGCTGAGTGTAAATAGTCTGTGTCTGTACCATAGCAGGCCCGTAGGAATGACTCAGGCAGTGGGGGAGGGGCAGTTCCAGCAAGTGTGAATAGGGGGGGCGTAACTTTGGAGAAGTGCTTATGGGACTTGTAATTGCTGCATTGGCCTGTACTTGCACTTAGTGTTTTACAAGAAAAAAATTTATTCCCCAAAAACTAGGGGGGGGGTGTGGAGTGTGCCATGGGCAACCCCTTCATGGAACAGCACACGAGGGGGGTACACTGGAGGATCGGCTACAAATTCTGTATCAGAATATTGTTACAAAAAAGCTCTCAAGTGGGGGCCAAGCATCAGCACTTATGACAGCAGTACAAACTCGTTTAGGCTTTAGCCCAAGATCAACAGCAGACATTTGAGTTTATATACTAACAGCTTGTAACCATCTCCATGCTTTTCAATCATTTGCACAGCACGAACACATTCACAATTCGCACTCTCAACATTTTGAAAGATGTTCCCCTCCTTTAAATCAGTGTCATAACAACTGATTATGAAAAAGAGTCACTTCGGAGTTTGATTTCTCTGAATTTTAAAGATATTTAAGTTTTTATAGAAAATTAACAGATTGCTAAAAATGACAATATACTGTCAGAAAACATAGATGGGGCGAGAGAGACTAACTTTAAATAATGTTTTTGATTCCGAATTATTGGGGGAGGGGAGGCAAGAGTTTTCCCCCTATAATCTATTCCACCGTGTTTCCTTTCAACTTTGTAGTCATGATAACAGGTTTAACATTACAGGCCCGTAGTAACCGAGGGGCACGTCCACCGTCCACCGTCCCACTTCTGGGCCTTTTCTTTTCTTTTTTTTTACATATTAATATTTGCCATTGTAACCAAAATGTTATTTTGCCCACCCTCCGAAAGTTGTTCCTACGGCCCTGCATCATCGCTGATAAGACTACTATATAACGTTTATATTTACGGACAGGCGTGGACTGTCCTGGTGACCTATATAACTAAGCGGCTAACCTATCAACGGGAAGTTTATCACTATCTGATTTCGGTACTGGAGACACTTGACCGGACATCTTTCTTCACACGTACAACGCAACTTTACAGTCAAATATGGCGGGAAAAAAGGAAACATCACGTGATCGCAGGCGCGGATGCAGGATTTCTGAAAGGGGGTGGGGGTGTGTGTTAAAATGTTGATTTCTGAAAAAGGTGTGTCCAAAAGTGATGATTGATAGAAATAGGTAAAAAAAAACCTAATAATTTTCACGTCCTTCCACTCGTAAAATGGTAAACAAAAACGTCGAGAAAAGGGGAGGGTCCAGACGCCCTGGCATCCCTCGACCCGCTAGTGGAACGTCATATGATATATAAAAAAAATCTATGTTATTGAGCACACTACACAATATATTAAACTTTATGGTTTTGCAATGGCAGTACGAAGCTGTAGCAAACCAATTACACATGCATGTTATCTAAATAACCAGGATTTCTAGAATAAATAAAAATATAAAATCCATTAGACTTTGAGCAAATTGAGATTTAATTTTTGCGAGAATTCCAAAAAGTTTAAGGTCTATTGCATGCGCTACATTACTTTAGACCCAGTCAGTATAACTTTCAAAAACATTTAATTCGTCACTGACCATTCTGCTGACATTTGTTGGATGAGAACTAAACACGTCTTGTTATACTCATACAGAAGCAGATCCAGGGAGTGCAACTCCACAAATGGCACGTAGAACACAAAGCACTATAAAATGTGGATATTAAATTTAGGATAATTATCGGTGGCTCCATACCCCATAAATAAGCCACATAGAATCTCCCAGCATGTACTTCAGAATGGTTTATTCCACAAGTGAAAGGAACATTTTATTTTTAATGACTAGCACTTTGTTCAGCTATTACGTGTTAAAGATATAGTTAGCAACTCATACTCTTCAGAGAAACCCTACTACTGCCACTCTTTCCAATCAGTAACAAGGGATCTTTCACATGCACTTTCCCACAGACAGGACAGCACATACCACAGCTTTTGTTAAAGAAGTTATAAACCACTGGCTAGAACAATAAATAGCCCAGATGCGTCTTCTGATAGGGTGTTCCACGAGTAAGACGAGATATCAGTTACTGATCCAATGCGAACATTTTCCATAGAAAAAGAATTTTTGTGTTCTTCATTGAGTTTAACAGACATTGGGAACCCACATTTGAATATTTGCATCTTATTAAATGAGACCACAATTTGGATTTTATAAATCAAGGACAGAAATGGTCTATTTCTATTCTTGAGTAGTATATTTATCAAGACACAAGTTGATGTTCATGTCATTACAAATAAGACCAAAAACGTGTGCATAATAATACTTTTAATACACAAATGAACCTGACGCACATGATATACACAAGAAATCCAGTTAGCTACACATCATTATTTGAAAAGTGATGATGAGGACATTAAATTTTAAAAATATGTTACATGTAAAATACAGGCACAAATTCAATATTGCTAATAGATGAAATCAAATGCTTGTTGCTTCAGAAATACATTTCCTAATCTATTACATATTTTCATGAATTTAACCATTTCCTTCAATCTACTTTTGTTCTCAAATCACCATTTGAAGGTATGAAAACAGTTTCATGTGCAATTAATATTGGTCAATAAGTCATAACAGGAGCGTTGGAATGAAATTCATATTGGAAGGTGGGAGAGGGGGATGTGACTTTTATCTGGATAATGAATGCTGTTAAGAATTGATAATAAAAATTGATCTATATTGACGTAATAAAATTCCTTCTGATTTCCCTAATATATTTTTACACCACAAAATAAAGCAAATTTTTGATGAGCTACCGTTTCTTTTTATATGTTTGACCCCCAATATCAGATATTTGTGAGGGGGGGGGGATTAAATATTAGATCAATTAATCGAATATCTTTAGTATGATGTTTTCAAATATATATTTAACATAAATCAAAGAAATTAAACATTTAAAAAATAGAAGATTAACATATGAATGAAATAACAAAAATAAAGGGGCTCTCTAGTACTAATGTTATGACATATAAATTAAAAATACCTGACACATTCAAAATAGGGAGAGAAAACAATTACATAGTGTAAGGCCCTAACCCCGACACTTCCATAACACATGTCTGGGGCAATAAACTATGTAAAAAAAAAAAAAAAAAATTACATCATGCAAAAATACCAAAATGAAAATCCATAACAGAACTGATTTGTTAAAACAATATTTTAAAATATGAAACAATGTGAGAAAAAAAATATTGAAATCAAAATCTAAAAATAAATATTAGTATAGTTAAAAAAAAGAAAAGAAAAAGAAGAGAGACAGAAACAGAATAAGATAGAAATTGAAAGACAGAGATACAAACAGACTAAAGCTGGGAATACACTAATAATCCTTACATACACAACTATCATTGATAAATACACCTGCACAAATGGTCTGTTTTAAATGCTAGAACTATGTACATGCTAGCAGCAAGAATTGATACTGTAGACCATCAGAATTTGCAGGTGAATAATTTAACAATGAATAAGAATATATTTATGGTAATTATTGGGGGAGGGGTCTGTTATGTGTTCACTGTTTTCATCAAGAAATTAATCCATGATTGTTTCTGCCACATCTGAATGTTATTAATTTTCTCAACAACTGTGCTTGTGGTCTGTTCTATGAAATTACATTGCAGGCTGATTGCTACACAAATGCGTTTTTCAGAAAGTACAATTCCAAAGGTAGACCACTTGCATTAATTTAATTTGAATTAATCTAGGGATGTTCATTTTATAGTTTACAGTATTTGTGAGAAACCTGAAATGTGGCAGCACTGACAGTTTTAATATACAAGAACTGATTAGGCCTGACAATTAATAATTATTGTACCATGTCTACTGGGCATTACAAATAGGCATCATTGTTAAAATATCCTATTAAGCTATATGATAAATATATCTCTTGAATGTGCAGTGTATTCTGGGCATTACAGATAGGCATCATTGTTAAAAGTAATATCCTATCAAGCTAACTGATAAATATATCTCTTGACTGTGCTGTGTATTCTGGGCATTACAAATAGGCATCATTGTTAAAATATCTTTCAAGCTAACTGATAAATATATCTCTTGAATGTGCAGTGTATTCTGGGCATTACAAATAGGCATCATTGTTAAAAGTAATATCCTTCAAGCTAACTGATAAATATATCTCTTGACTGTGCTGTATATTCTGGGCATTACTAATAGGCATCATTGTTAAAAGTAATATCCTTCAAGCAAACTGATAAATATATCTCTTGATTGTGCTTCAGATTTTTCTCTTGGGTATGCTAATTAATTTTATAGATACTGTCATTAATTTTACTTGATTATAATCATGACCTATATTTAGTTAATGTATTAGTGTCGTCATAGATTTTATATAAAATATAAAAGTATCAGTTTTAAATAATTTCACAAATATTTCAGTTTATGAAACAAAATTTGTCTTTTTTTTCTTCTTGGGTTCTTTCAAAACCTATTTCCTGGAAAATAAAGAGGTAAAATATAGCTGAATATTTTGCTGAATAAAACAATTTGGAACAATATTTTTATAACATCATGATGCTCACTTGCAAGTTACAATTGGTGTTGATAGGCATAACACAAGAAGCAATTAAAACATTTAAACATTTTTTTTATAATAAAATTTAACGTAAGTAAGTTGAAAAATGTATTAAAACTATAATAAATACTGACACAAATTAACAAGTTTTACATTAATATTAATTTTAAAATTAGTTTTTTTTAGATAAATATATTTATAAAGAAAATACTTATAAAATTCCAGACTAAATTTGACTGCATTGCATCATGTAATAACTATTAGGCATACCTTGTTTTAATGGACTGGCAGTGACATTGGATGTCCGATGCTTAAGGGGACTTGAAGCCACTAAACAACTATTTTCTTTTCCTGTTCCTGTCCCATGTTGGAAAGCTTTGCTGGGGTCAAAGGATCTCTTGTTGTCAAGAGATCTTAATTTAGTCTGTAATCTGTCAATAGTCCACTTTTGTTTAATATTTGTTTCACGCAGCATCATCACTTCCTAAATAAGAAAATAAAAGTAATATAACAATTACACTGAAAAGAAGATTTCGAGAATTATATTCTGCAAAAATAACATTTGTAAAGGACTAACATGATTAGATATACTAAAACAGTAATAAATTTCTGCTATTTACCAACAGTTAGTGCACAAACAAAGAAACTCATACAATGGTAGTTTGCCATTTAGTCATGATAAGTATTCTTATTATAGACTTATATCCTGATAAAGTACTCCAGACAGTCAGGAGCCACAGTGGTCCAGTGGTAGAACGTTGGAATCTCAAGCTGATGACAGTGGTTCAAAACCCGTTGGAGGCTGGCTCACACTTGACTAGTGTTCCACATCCTCAGGAAAAGTGAGGGTATTCAGAGTTCCTTGTAAAAAAGTCAGGGCGTAGTCATACTTCCAGAGGGGAACTCAAAGGGTTTAAAAATACATATTTAACATGTGGTATTTTGATTCTCATTTAAATAATCACTTAAATTAGCAGACCCAATTACATTCAATCAGTGGCTGAAATTGTACATGTTTTACCTCTTCAGTAAAAAAAAGCAGTACGCATTTATACCTCTTGCAGGAGATTGCCATTACGTGTTCATACCCTTTCCCTCCCTTCTTATTACGTGATTTCAAGCATCAGGAGGTACTATACCTCCATTTCTACGTGATGTGGAACACTGCCCTTTCCCTCCCTTCTTATTACTTGATTTCAAGCATCAGGAGGTACTATACCTCCATTTCTACATGATGTAAAACACTTCCCGCTTCCCTCCCTTCTTATTACTTGATTTCGAGCATCAGGAGGTACTATTCCTACATTTCTACATGATGTAGAACACTGCCCTTTCCCTCCCTTCTCATTACTTGATTTCAAGCATCAGGAGATACCATACCTCCATTTCTACGTGATGTGGAACACTGCCCTTTCCCTCCCTTCTCATTACTTGATTTCAAGCATCAGGAGATACTATTCCTACATTTCTACATGATGTAGAACATTGCCCTTTCCCTCCCTTCTTATTACTTGATTTCAAGCATCAGGAGGTACTATACCTCCATTTCTACATGATGTAGAACACTTCCCGTTTCCCTCCCTTCTCATTACTTGATTTAGAGCATCAGGAGGTACTATACCTCCATTTCTACATGATGTAGAACACTGCCCTTTCCCTCCCTTCTTATTACTTGATTTCGAGCATCAGGAGGTACTATACCTACATTTCTACATGATGTAGAACACTGCCCTTTCCCTCCCTTCTTATTACATGATTTCAAGCATCAGGAGGTACAATACCTACATTTCTACCTGATGTACCTGAACGTACCTGGCTTTGAGCGCTGTTATTACTTGATTTCGAACATCAGGAGGTACAATACCTCCATTTCTATGTGATGTGGAACACTGCCTAAACATACCTGGCTTTGAGCGCTGTTATTACTTGATTTCGAGCATCAGGAGGTACAATACCTACATTTCTACGTGATGTGGAACACTGCCTAAACGTACCTGGCTTTGAGCGCTGTTATTTGTGGAGGACAGAAGTCGTCTGCGGAAGGGATGGGGTCGTCTGCTAGGCATGAAACGATGTAATCTGGAATGATGCAGTGCGTTACTCCAACTACAAGATGCTCCAGATCTTCCTGTGACAAGAATTAAAAAATAGAATGAAATAAATAAATTGCAGGAATAGGAAGTAATTCTCGCCTCAAGCTGGGGATGACATTTCTCAAACCTATTTGCAGTTTGGGCTATTTTCCATTCCAACCAGTGGCCCACGACTGGTTCATCAAAGGCTGTGGTATGTGCTGCCCTGTCTGTAGGATGATGCATATAAAAGACCCATTGCTGCTTATTGGAAAGTGTGGCCTATGTGGCGGCAGCAGTTTTCTTCTAAATAAATATGTCAGAATGACCATATGATTGAAGATAAGAATCAATGTACTCTAGAGGCGTTGTTAAATACTTTGTTCCATGAGAAAAAAACAAATTTGAACAAAAGGAAATAGGAAAGAAATCATTAAAAAAACCACAGACAAAGTAGAAAAACAGGATTTCCAGTGAAAAGCGGAAAGGTTCTATCCTTTCATAGCAAATCAACTGACTATGGTATTTATCTGCCGTTGTAAATCTGAATTTTGAAGGACAGGGACGAGTAAAATTTAAATAATGAACTCCACCCACAGCAGTATAAGGTTTTCTTATTTAGATTCTCATTTCATTTCTTACTGATGGACATTATGTAAAATTTAAATAATGAACTCCCCCCACAGCAGTATAAAGTTTTCTTA
Organism: Symmetromphalus regularis; assembly: GCA_032355785.1. Lineage (NCBI taxonomy): Eukaryota > Metazoa > Mollusca > Gastropoda > Neomphalida > Neomphalidae > Symmetromphalus > Symmetromphalus regularis. The sequence continues at coordinate 175 of JAULBS010098237.1, read as the reverse complement.
TTTAGATTCTAATTTCATTTCTTACTGATGGACATTATGTAAAATTTAAATAATGAACTCCCCCCACAGCAGTATAAAGTTTTCTTATTTAGATTCTAATTTCATTTCTTACTGATGGACATTATGTAAAATTTAAATAATGAACTCCCCCCACAGCAGTATAAAGTTTTCTTAT
>JAULBS010098226.1:0-16462 GCA_032355785.1 Symmetromphalus regularis | reverse complement strand
TCGGAAACTGAAGCATTTGTTGCCAGAAAATTGCACCAATGCATCATATGGGTCGCCAGCTGAACTTAATGCAATAATCAATAGCATTAAGTTCCTGAACTAGTTTCATTTAAAGTGGGCTCTTTTCATAGTTTTCAATAAAAAAATCAATTATCCAAAATATCTACAGCAAATTAACAACAATACTTTCCAGTTGGAAACTACCCATTCCGAATATATCTGTTGATGTAACCATAACCTTAATCCCAACCATAACCCTCACTATAAATTCGAATCCTAACTCTAATGAGACTACTGTAAGTGAAACCCTAATACATTATATGACACAGAATTTGGTGGGGGAAACATAAGGACGACTTACCCTGGCAATAGACAGAGGTAAGTGGTACAAGTTGAATATATTTTCTTACAAGTTAGTAAAATTTTGCGTTATAAGTTAACTTAATTATAAAATAACAGGTTTCGAATTTCATCACGGCATTGATGCATTTGTTGTGCCACCTTGTACTTTTGACGCAATGTCCTATCAGTTTCACTTCTAATGAAGGCAAATATTGTTGTGTCTTTTTTTCTCCTGTTTGCATTATCTTTAATTCAAATTTATAGTTGTGCTCCTGATAATAGTGATATGTCCTCAAAATTGCCTTTTGCCTTGGTGCTCTTTTGATACCTAGGAACCTAAGGCTATAATCACTGTGTACCCCGAAGCACTGAAGTTCGACCCCTGGAATAGCATACATAAAGAGTATTTATTTATTTATTTTTAATTTGTTTTTTTCAGGCTCTTCCCTACTTTGTCGGTCTAATAATCCTGGAAAATGTTATTCGACATTTACAGGGAAAACCATTTCCACGTCTGAATGATGCCTTTAGTTCTATTAGTGCTGGATTGCTGTCATTGCTACATGGGTAAAATCTCTCACTTATTATTATTATATTATAATATAGTAAAGCTAGATGTATAATATTTATCAGCAAACAACTACTTAATTGGAAACCTGATAACACTGATCAGGATTTCTAGAATACGGTAGCCCCTGGCTAGTATTTTTGTGGTTGGGCTACCAAATAATCACTTTCCAAAAAAAAAAACTGAATGAAAACACTACAACGAAACTATAATTTTTAAAAAAGTGCTATTAATAATGAAAAGATATGTTTTTCTCCTGCATTTGTAATTCGTTCGCAATACAACACGCTACGTTCAGTATTGGAAACAGTTCGATATGGGTTTTTTCAATAAATAAAGTCTGACTATTATTAGCCCGAAACACGTCAAATAACTCGCAAGCGTAATCTGCTAAACAACGCAGTCCAAGATTTCTGTTTCCGGCAAGATGTTGTAATATCCTGAAGAGTGCCGAATGGCTTCCGGTCAAAACAAATCACTTTTCTTTTCTTTTATCATTAAAAATACAGTTATTATAAGTAATTAATGTATCCATTGTCACCTATTACATTGAAGGTAATAATTATTTTGCTTTAGGTGTCAGTTTTTAATCTTACTCTGACTGAGTCAGTTATCCGTGAAGTGCTGAAACCGTTTAGATACTAAGAGCACAACCATTTTCTAATGTTCCTCTTGCCACCTTGACTTTAGCATCGCGAGCAATGACTGCAACATAGTGCAAGAGGCACGTGAGGTCCAAATGGCTGTATTGTACATTTAATAAAGTTGCATGTGCATTACAGCAATAAATTTGTTAATAGAATTAGAAAATATTAATGCAAATGATCATTTAACATCTGATAAAATAGTTCAGTTGTCGCATGTGACACATTTCTAACAAAACCCTTAGATTTCCTGAGAAATCATGTGACCTTGATTCCTGAAAGCGTTTTCTATGGGTAGGCAGGTCTGCATACATTATATGTCAGCCCTAAAAGCTATCATACAGTTGATTTTCCACAGCATTTTACTGCCAATACAAAATTATAAAACTAATATCTTATTTTGTGTGCTCATTTATAGTCACATGATGGTTGATAACAGAATTAAAAAAAAAGAAATGATAGTTGACAACCTTGCATGTTTGTTAATTACTGGTTATTAGGTGTCACAAGATTTACCAACATCAGTAAAGTGCCTTTGTAACATCTGAATTTCAAGAGCTGTACTGTTTAATTTTAGATTGCTGTTTCGTTCATTTGAGTTGGTTTGTTACATATGGGTGTTTGAGCACTTCAATGTGATTACTCTACCATGGCAGTCTTCATGGACCTGGCTGCTGGGATTCATTGGGGTGGACTTCGGCTACTACTGGCTTCACAGGTGTGGACATGGTGAGCTCATTCTCTTTTACATACACTTCCAGCTACATGTACATGTATGTAATTTTGATTTGGGAGTTGAACTCTGAAATTGTCCTCAGCATTCGGCAATGCCGTTGAGATTGCCCCAGAGTTTTTCATTCTCTGCAGCACTTTTTTTCCCATGAACTAAGTTATTCTTCTTTTTATCATCCATTTTATTAATCCTTTTTACAGGCCTGGAAATAATTATTTTAGTTCAGCTGGTCAAACTGTCTGCATCAGTCAATAGGCACCGGACATTAGAGGAAATGTTCCGGACATACAGTTTAATATGAACAATTTAAACAAAATACACAATTTAGTTTTTATCGTATATGCTTCTTATTATTCTTCACATTTTATTCAACAGATACAAGCTGCATCAAGCTGACTTTATACAGAAATGTTATTTTTACTAAAAGTTAAAACATGAGTGTCTGACATAACGACCGACACAATTAACTTTGTGACTGTCAAATCTTCCAAAATGACATATTTATAGTGGTCAATTTTCCTTGACCACCCACTTGTTTCCAGGCTTGTTTTACATTAGGATGGAAGGGTTCATGTAGAAATTAGATGTTTGCTTTCTAAATTCCTAAATGATGATGGAAGTTATGTTTGATGAATAACATTTTACACAAAGTTTTGTTTCCACATTTTCCAACTAACTGTTCTTTAGGTGCTGAGAATACCCAGGTTGGATTATCATAAAAATAATTGAAAACTTGTTAATATATAATTATACTTACTAAAAATATTTGATATACTTATAAATATTTGATGTACTCATAATGTAATTTTCCACAAATATATATTTTTTTTCTTAATTGTTTGATAAGATTAAGTGTTAAAAGCTGTTTACCATAATCAATTGTTTACCATGGTCCATTTTTGTTAAATTTTTCTGTACATTTCTTATGTTTTACTCATCATTGTTACATTTCTGATATGTTTACTGTTCTATCAGAAGTGAATATTGTTTGGAGTGGACATCAAGCACACCACAGCTCTGAAGAATACAACTTGTCTACCGCTCTTCGACAGTCAGTTCTTCTCAGATATTTGACGTGGGTAGGTGTGACATATATCTCCTTTCTCTCTTAAAGAAACTATGTGTCCCTGGGTTTGTTATTCTCTACACAATTCATTGGATTATGTTCAATATACCACAGATAAATGTAGCAGATATTTTTCTGTTGTATACAACAGGGTAGGTCTAACATTTTATAAGAGGGGTGGTTGGGGCAAGTAATGGAATGGATTACTTCTTTTATTGTATTGATAAATTTAATATTTTCCAGGAACACAGGGAAGAAGTTGATAAGTCAACCCTCCCATCTCAAAATTCATATGGTTTTACTTGTAGAAGTATCAAACATAAATATTAGTATATATGTTGCTTCTTGGAATTGTTGGCATCCTTACTAATCTAAATTCTAATTACTGGTACACTGGAGTTATTTCCCTTGAAATTATTATTTATTTTATTCTGGAAGAATGTTTTCTTCATATACTTATATTTTTGTGACAATTTTTATTCAGTTGCACAACTTAAAACCTCTTTATTTAAGCTTGGAAATATGTAAATCAGCATTTTCAAGTTGTCATAATGTTTGTATTAGTATATATATATTAAAAAGTTTTGTATTTGGTCAATGTAAACATAGGCAATTTTCAATAATTGCTAAACTGCATACCATTGTAAGATAGTTTCTCATAATATATTATTTTTTATAGGATAATTTATTTTCAGATGTTTTACCTTCCACTGGCATTGTTTGTTCCTCCTTCAATTTTTCTTGTTCACACTCAGTTCAATTTACTGTATCAGTTTTGGATTCACACTGAGGTAAGTACTTGCTTGTTATCCACATTTCTAGGACTCAATAAAATCTTTTCTTTTTTATTACTTGCTTTACGGGTGTACGACAGGCCTGTAGGCAAGACTTTGGGAGAGATGGAACACTGACAGATCCATCCTCACAACATCAGAGTCACACGAGTGCGGGGGCCCCATACAAATAGAGTTCATAAAAACCTGGGCTGCTTACTGCGCTATCAATACAAAAAATTTTTTTGGTGATATCATGCTTAAAAATATTATCCAATCAGATTGCTCGTTTTATAAGTCAAATCGGCAAGTGTCATGTTCTTGTGAAAAATTCCCCAACACTTTGTGAAGTTGCTTTTTCACAGTGGAACTCATTAAACACAAAGCGCCTGTTCTTCTTTGGTAACAATTCTTTACAAAGAAGGCAACTGTCATTATTTTGCATTTTTTGGTATTACCTTTGAAACAGACGTTTCTGATAACCACAGTATTTCTGTTAGGTTTTTTTCATTCTTGATTCATTATTTACATTGATACGGTGAAGGCCGATGCACTGAAAACCGAATTGTGATCTTCTCATGATGCAAAGCATCCAATCAAAATCTGTTTTATCGGCCTGGGTTTTTATGAACTATATTTGTCAGGGGTCCCACAGACTCGTGTGACTCCTGATGTTGTTAGGATGTGACAGATCAGGTACAAATTATTTATCAGATTTTGTTTACAATGGCAAACTTTAATTTTTTTCTAAATAGGTTCAGAAGTCACACGCCCAACCACTCCCACCCCCAGTTCCTATAGGCCTGTACCAACAGTAAACTTCATGAATGTGAAATAAAAATAATATTTATCTTTTAGAGGCTTTTTTTTTTTTTTACCTCCAACATTGCATAACTGAAGATTAAAAATAAATTGCAAGTCCAGTCTTTATAGTTTACAATAAACCATCATAATTAATGTTTTAGGTAATAGGAAGGCTTGGACCATTAGAATACTTGATAAACACACCTAGTCATCATCGTCTGCATCATGGCCGCAATTCGTACTGCATTGATAAGAACTATGGAGGCACATTAATAATATGGGATAGACTGTTTGGTAAAATTTTATATAATTATATGTATTTTCATTTTGTTTTAAAATGAAATTTTCTATTTTGTAACATTTTTAGAAGAATATGGTTTTAGAAATAATAAAAAAATATATGCCGCTAAAATTGTAACATTTTTAGAAGCATATATGTTTAAAAATAAAAAAGGAATATGCTGCTATATAAAGCAGTCTAAAACCATGTGTCATAAATACCATCAGTTAAACACATAATAACCAGTAATTAATCTATGTGCTGGGATATCTAATATCTTTTTTATTTTTATTATCCTTGTGTTATCAACCATGATGGGACTATAAAATCATACTGTTTATGTAAATCCAGTTCAAATGCTTATACTTATTTTGTACTGATGTTTACTCACTTTAGGAACCTTTGAACGGGAACGTGAAAGTGAGAAAGTTGTGTATGGCCTTGTTCATCCTTTAAAATCATGGGAGCCAATATATGTGCAGGTACATTTGCATGTTTTAACAACAATTATAAATTGAATTGTTATTTTTTCACTAAAATTATGTCTGATACATTACATTACTTTTACCTTGAGCATGTTTCCAATTTCATCAGTTTGTGGTGTGTTTGAGAAGGAAAGGAAGGAATTTAACAAAAACATAGAACAGTGTGTTATTAGAAATTATTGTGTGTCGGACAAAAAATAAAGAAATTTATTACATCAGTAATTATAACTGAAGCATTGTGTACTTCTGTTTTAAATAATTAAAAAGGTGTGTTTATAGAAATATCAAAACCAGATTATTGCATAAGCAATGTATATATTTTAATTATCAGCAGTCCTCAATACTTGCCATCAATACTTGCATTAGTGTTTCTTTTCAGTTCTGTCATCTGATTCATATTGTGAGGACAGCCAAACATCTTGATGGTATGAATAATAAGATATCAGCTTTTCTTAAAGGGCCAGGATGGCTTCCAGGAAAACCAAGGCTCGGAAATAAAGAAGATATTCCTGTGGTATGTGTTTGTCAGTCACTGTGTTCCGATATTCAGTGTCATTCTGCACCCATAAGGCTGTTATTTTTTATTCAGTTTTGGAATAACAATTCCTAATCTAATGTCAAACTGCTGGCTAATGGAATAAGTACAAATGCATGGATATATTTTCAAGCATACATTTAATATATTATTGTAGAGACTTAAATCTTTCAGTTAATTAATACAGATCTGTAAGACTTAGTGTTGTTTATGATTGCTTTCAGATTTCCCATCCAGTTAGGAAATATGACAGTGATCTCCCTTGGTGGGCCAGTTTGTATTTGTTGCTTCATTTTGTGTCTATTATTATCAGCTACATAGTCATTGCAAGTTACCAACAGGTGAGAAATTGTTTTTTTCTTTTTATATTTCCACAATAAATTGTAATGAGAATTAAATTTAGTCTTTTTGAAACATCTAATTTAATTTGATATTATGAGGTAAAGCAAATAGCGAACTCTATTAACGGTTAACGCCTTACAGATAAAGGTTTGAACATAATATGAATGTTCAGCCATTAAAATTATCATCAGTGGTGGATCTAGGAGGGAGCCCTAGCACCCCATAAATTTTGCAATTTAAATCAGTTTTAAATTTTTTTTAAATTATTATTATAATATATATTAAAAAAAAAATTAACCTTAAAGAATCCAAGGAATGTGTATCATATTATTGGAGGCCATCCAAGTAGTTTTTCTGGATCTGCCACTCATCTTCAGTGCTAGAGTAAAGTTGATTAACTTGTACCATTGAAACAGTGAATTGTAATTATTTCAGCATACTCATGTCAGCCATTTTTGTTTTCAGTCTCTTCCTGTTCTGTACCTCGTATTCTTTGTTATATTTACAACGGTATCTCTCTCTACATTTGGACTGCTTTATGATGGACGGTGAGTCTGGTGTTCTATGTTATATTTACAACCTCCTGTACGGGTACGTATAAGACACCTTATATAAGTGACTTATCCTGGCAGAAGAATATTTCTTTCACAAACATGAATATCACTCATTAATTAATCTCCAGAATGTGTTTATTATCTATAAAATAACTTAAAAGTGTGTATTAGTACATTAAAAGAAATACATCCTAACTTGAGTGATAAGTTGAAATATTTGTTTAATCACTACCCCCACCCCCACCAAAGCACATAAAAATAAATATAGGTTATTCTGTGATTAAATTATAAAATTAAAGATCTGATTTACATTGTGTTCCAACTTAAAACAGTATCACAAATCTGTAATTTGAGTGATTACAATGCAAATGGTGGAAGTAAGTATGTACTGAATTCAGTAAACATTTAAAAAAATTATTTTATTTTTAAATCAGTTTTATTGATATCTTTTAAGATTTAAATGTTTTAAACAGGATCATTCTATACATGCATTGTAATCACTCAACTTACAGATTTGTAATACTGTTTTAAGTTGGAACACAATGTAAAGTAATGAGTGTTAAATGAAAATCCATGGTGTCATAAAAAGCATTGTTTATACAATATATTGCAAACTATTTGCTTGTTTTGGAGATTTCATATATATCTGTGCATAAAATGTCCTTAATACTCTAAATATTTTGAAAAGGTTTGCAAGTCTGAATATATAACAGCTTACTCGAAATCTATAAATTTATTTTACATGTATTTCAGAGAATGGGCCTCGTTGTTGGAAATTGGCCGGTGTATTTTACTCATGACAACAATGCACTGTCTCGGTCTCCCACATCAGTTCACAGTGAACCTTGTCTCTGCTGTTTACACATTTCATTTCCTGTCCATGCTTCTTTGGGGATTCATGGTTGCCATCAAGTTTATCAGCATCACAAGCAAAAGCTCTAAACAGCACTGACAATAGGATGTAGCAGGATTTTTATCAGACATTTCTATTTCTGATTCTCACATTACGTTTGTTAAATATTTTTGTTGTTTATTTCTCTTATCCATTAAAAAAAAATTGGTTGTTCTAAGATAACAAAATTACAACTTACATAACAACCTGAATGTGAAATTACAATTTATATAACAACCTGTATGTAAGATTACACTTTATATAACAACCAGTATAAGACTACACTTTATAACGTATGTAAGATTACACTAAATGTAACAACCTGTGTATAAGATTACACTTTACGTAACTACATGTTTATAAGATTACACTTTATATAACAACCTGTATATAAGATTACACTTTATATAACAACCTGTATATAAGATTACACTTTACATAACTACCTGTTTATAAGTTAACACTTTATATAACAACCTATATATAAGATTACACTTTATTTAACAACCTGTATATAAGATTACACTTTACATAACAACCTGTATGTAAGATTACACTTTACATAACCTGTATATAAGATTACATTTTATATAACAACCTGTTTATAAGATTACACTTTATATAACTACCTGTATATAAGATTACACTTTAGTTAACAACCTGATTTTCTTTGTATATAGCAGCTGCTGTGATAATTTTAACTAAATAGTACTTACAATACATCTTTAATATATAATCAAATTAAGAACTAATAGATATATTTGAGATTTTTTTTAATCATCCCTAAATTAAAAAACGTACTGCATTTTGTGTACATCACATGTCAAATTTCACTCAAATAATATTTAGAATTAATCTCTCATGAAATGTGTTAAAATAGCACTAACCAAATGTGACAAGAAAGTCCATAAAGCAAGTTTCATATTTTGAATATATTTTCACAGAATCTGACTCATCATATATTGAGACCTGTCCAAAAAAATCTTTCTTTCTTGCCAGATCTTCAACTCTTCTCATTTACATTAATGACTGTCTCCCTGCTATCATGTTTTTTTGTTTACTTCGTCTCTTGTAATTCTGTATTGAGTGGCTTTTAAAATACTTGTATGAATGTATTTTTATTACTAGACTTGTATGTACCGTATTTATTATTTTAGTTGTATTTTAAAAAGTGAGATGTAAATAAAATATTTAATTGTCACACCTTCAATAATGTAACAAACCATTGCTGTCCTGGATTTCCTTAAGATAACACCAGTGACAGCGTTATGTATTGATCCCTTCAATGCATAGGCAGTGTTGCCAACCCTCCTGGAATTCCTGTGAGTCTCACAGATTTTACAGCTTATGTTTCTTGAACTCCTTACTCCCGGGACCCTCACAGAATTTTATAAAATATTTCCCTTAAATATTAATTAGGGACTAAACATTACACTTTTGTTATTTATTGTGTGTATTGTATCGTTAACTGTGTTATGTTAGGTGTTGGAGTTCCTCACACTAAAATGACCAAAATGTCTTCTGGCCTTTAATTTTGAGTATATATGCATTTACTTATGAGTGGGCTATACACTTTGTATATTAACTGTACTCTGTAAATAGTTTTATTTAGTTGTCAATTTAAATTTAATGTTTACATAACTTGCTTTATATTTTTACATCTATGTATCACAGATATTACCAAATGTTTTCAATTGTCTTTCATATTTTTATTGTTAACAATTATTTAATAAATAATAAAAGTGATTTTAGTGTTGTTATACAAATGTCTTAATTTAAGGAAATGGCACTCATGTTGTATTTTCTTGATTGCCTTCAGATTACCCCTCTGGGCCATTTCTTGTTCCAGCTAGTGGTTCCATTGTGTAACAAAGGCCACGTTTTGTGCTGTCCTGTGTGGGAAAGCACATACAAGATCCTTTGCTGCCTATTAAAAAAGAGTAGGCCATGTGATGGTTGCAAGTTTCCTCTAAAGACTGAGCTACAAATACCATATGTTAAACAATCCATGCCATTCGAATTGTATTTGCATCATTCAGATATCCCATTGAATAGTTTTGAATTCCATCTAGTGGTATGGGATGTCATGTATAAGGGGACAGTGCCTATAGAGCCTTTTTTTAAACATCTAATAACCATTGATTAAAAAAATAATTTTTTAGAATCTTCTTTTTAAATAGTAATAAAACAAAATCCATGTGGAATAATTTCAAGATGTAAAATCAAAATGGCAGTAACACCAAAACTACTACCTAATGTATTGTCTATAACAGTCTGATCCCAACCAATGTCCTACAAGTGGCATATCAAAGGCCATGGTATATGATATCCTGTCTGGGAGGAAATGCACTAAAAAGAAACCTTGCAGTTAATGGAAAAATATAGCAGGTTTCTTCTGATGACTATCAAAATTACCAAATGTTTGACATCCAGTAGCCAATAATTATAAATCAATGTCCTCTTGAACCGGCGGTGTTAAACACTTTTTTCCTTTTACAGCTTTATCTACGAATAAACAAAAATTCTTATTAAAAAATACTCTATTTGATCAGGGAAACTTACTAAGGTGTCTATGGTTAGTTTACATTTTTTATTTCAGCAACTATTTTAATATTTTTTTCAAGGAAACTACTCTTTACATATGATTCAGTAGGTGGGACACATTTATTAAAAAAAACATACTCCTGATTAAAGAGGTTCCACTGTACATTCTAATAGGTAAGATAACTAGTGTAATTGAGCTGTAAAGATATTTTAACATCAAAAACACTTAAAACAGTTTTAAAAAGTATCTTTATTTTATAAAACATTCACGTCGCAAGCAAATTGATGTATAAATAAATAAATGTAATGTAAATAAATATGTTAACAGTGAAAGCTCCACCACCTTCAAGAAATGTAAAAGTCTGAACAATGAATGGCACAAATAAATATCTGGCCTGTAGGAACCAGTGGGAGCACAGGCATTTGGAACATTTGATGAAAGTACTCGTGATGTTTCTGTGTTGAGTCAATAAAAAGTATAGAAACTGATGATACACAACTTATTTAATTCCAAGTGCCTGTGGAGGGAGGGACAAATGCACTTGTGAGCCTTTCTTTAAATCACATTAATTTTGCCATTGTGACCAAAATCTAATATAGAGTTTGTATCTGATCTGTCCATGCCCCCCAAACCCCTTCCAAAATCGTTCCTACAGGCCGCAGTATTAAATAAGAAAGCCATTAATAAACATGCAACACATGTTGACCTGTGTTCAAAACAAAACTAGCTCAGCTACAACATACTTCATTGATCAATAATAACTGGCTAACGTCAAAGTACCAGCAAACAATAAGTATTAAAAATATATATCTAATGAGTATATATAAAAAATACATTACTCCTCCCACATTAAAAATGTTTAAAATATTGTAGGTTGAAACAAAAAAGAAAGCCAACCATGAACCTGCCTGGTTGTAATATCTTACTTTTATGAAGTAACCGTATAATTCTGGAAGTATAGTCCATCTTAAAATACATGACTTAATGATGGCTTTCAAGACTGATGGTGAGCAGTTCGGGTTGTTTTTACTATTAATCACATTGGCATGAAAAACAAACTATTTTACTATTTTGACTTGTTACTATTAATCACTTTGGCATGAAAAGCAAACTATTTACTATTTGGGTTGTTTTTAGTGTCAATCACATTGGCATGAAAAGCAAACTGTTTTACTATTTAGGGTTGTTTTTACTATTAATCACTTTGGCATGAAAAGCAAACTATTTACTATTTAGGATTGTTTTTACTGTCAATCACATTGGCATGAAAAGCAAACTATTTACTATTTATGGTTGTTTTTATTGTCAATCACATTGGCATGAAATGCAAACTGTTTTACTATTTAGGGTTGTTTTTACTGTCAATCACATTGGCATGAAAAGCAAACTGTTTTACTATTTAGGGTTGTTTTTAGTTATTACATCAATTCAATTTTAGCTAGTTACCATATAATTCAAGATTATAAACACTGATTAACAGACACTTGCAGAAATCCACTTTCTCCGTTGTATAATTTTATACTATAATTTAAGTACATGATTGTACAACTTAATTTTAAATTATATATAAATTGTATTGTTTTATAAGTTTATCTCAAATTTTCATACAGAGTAAAATCCTATAAAATTTCATAACATGATTGTATAAATGTATACTTAACAAATGGTAAAAAATCACAATTTAAATGCTTCAGTTATTCATTATAATTCATCTTTAGTGTTTTTGTTTATAATTTCTATTCTTTTTTGATGTGCAACAAATTTTGGGTGAGTCCGAACATAATCTGCTGCCTGGAATGCAAGTCTGAGAAATTCTTCACGGTCAAATCCATAGTTTGTAAATTTTGCATGAGCACCCAGTGTCGGATGATGTCCCTATAATGATACAAAATAAGTTGTATGGTAAAGACTATTCTGTTCAAAAATAATAGAAATAAATGGTCAAAAGATCACCATACACAACAAATGAATATTTTCACATTACACAAAGTACCAAGTAATTATGTCTGCAAAAAACATTAATTTTTATTTGTAATTTTTAAAATGACGGATACATCATTATTCCAAACTGGATTTACCCAATAAATATAACATCCTACAATAACATAGGCAGGCAAACCCATCCTTTGGCCAACAATTTTGTTTCTTTCTATTATAATTTATTCATATTCAACTTAGGAAACCCTAGCCCCCAACACTAATATTAAAATATCTTTGAACCCTTACTTCCAAAATTCCTACATCTACTTCTGTGTAACAGAGAACTTGTTAACTGCATGAGTATAGAATGTTTTCAGTTTTTAGAATAAATCTAAAATTGTCTGGATTACCATGTTTTTCAGTCAACCTAGTATAATAAGCTTTTATAATCAAGTCATTTATTCATTTATTTTTAAATAAACAAATCAGGATATCCACAACAAAATCCTGAGATTTTATAAAGAAATTATTTAGAATTGTTTTTGTTAAGACAATCAAGACATCCACAATTAAATAATAGCTTCAAATACCTCGTCCTCTTGAAACAGCTTGTCTTTCCTCTCCCACGTCATGTATTTCAAACCACGAAGTCTTGCCAGATCAAAATAACAGCCTGCATCTTCACAGTTATATCTGAATGTAAAGAAATACAAAGAAATAGAAACAGGAGGCTGGCTCACACTTGACTACGTGTCAAAATAACCAACTGTTTGACATCTAATAGCCCACGATTAATAAATCAATGTGCTCTAGCGATGTTGCAGGCCTGCACAAATTCAAAATCTGCATAACCGGAAAATAGGTTATGCCAAAAAAATTGGCATAACCTATTTCTATTTTCATTCACATAACAGGTTTTTAAAAAAACTGGAAAAACTACTTTATTTAGCCAATTTGACATGAACAGTAAATCGGTTATGCAAAATAAATTTGCATAACTGATGCACGAACAAAACGATCGTTCGTGGAATTTGTGCAGGCCTGATGTCGTTAAAGAAAACAAATCCTTTCCCAGATAGGACAGCCGATGGTGAAAACCTTCGTGCAAGAAACCAGTAAACTGGTTTTCAGTTTTGAGAAAATTATGGTTTTCTGATGGGGTTACTGGATAAACATAAAAAATTAAAATACTCTTTAATTTAAAAAAAGTGACTGACAACTACATGTTTATGACACAAAATGTACAAATGACAGAATTATTAAGCCATTAATAAACATAAATTAAATTAACATTTACACTAAATGTACAAACCAAATAATTTAGAAGCAATTAATAAATGTTATTTACTAGTTTCTTGCACTCAAAACATACTCACATTTCCATGATGACACCCCAGTCTGGTTGAAAGAGCATGTGAGTGAGACCAGCCCCATGGATACCAATCAAAATATCACTGTTGTGAGAAATCTGCAAAATACAAACACTAAATATACTTTCTCAAGATTTGTATCAAAAATAACTACCAAATTACTTACAGGTTTTGAAAATAAAAAAATATAAATTAATCTTTTTTCTAGCTAAAATTAAACAAATTTTAAACAGATCTGATTTTAATAAAATATTTGTCTGAAACAAGCGGATCTTTCTCTTAAAATATTTTTTGTAATGATGTTAAAAATAAACGTCATCCATAAATACCAACTATATAATGTATTTTAATATTTATTATATAAACGCTGCCTATCATAAAATCTACATACCTTGAGTTGATCTTGAAATGGAATACCTCTAAAAATAAAAACATTGTTTTTCAAAAGAACTTCTAAATTAACAAAACATGGCAATATAGTGAAATTATAATTTTTCCAAATAAATTACTGAAGAACAGCAATTAAGATTTCCATTATATAAAACAAATTTTTATAATAATCCAACCAATTATTTAAAAAACCCACCAAATACCCTATATTTAACTATTAGTATTACCTGTTTTATCTGCACAAGAACAAAATTATCATCTTGAAACAACATTTAAAAAATATTATTTTGAGTACTTGCTTAATATATACTCAACCAACAATGAATGTATTCATGTAATCAATAGTCATATATTTTGTAAACCAGATGACATTGATGGCAGAAATTCTGGAATTAGATAACCACCCCATTTAGGCGGAGGCATGTGTGTGCAATAATATCACAAGTTGTGCATATGTTTGCTCCCAATGGACCATTACTGTGACCACTCCATGAAACAAAAATATTTAACATGAGATCTTTCTTTTTTGGCTGAATATAGGAATGACCATAACAAAATACTCACCTAAAATCCACCTTAGCTACTTCAAATTCTCCAACAGTCTTTAATGCAGACACAAGCTGAGAAAAACAATATTATAATACCAATAAAATCCAGATTTACAAACTGATTCAGAGACGGGCCTAAACTGCACAAATGGAAATTTTAAGTGGAAGATTTGTTCATAATTATGTTACAAATTGACTGACATTGATTATCATGAAAAATTTAGCAGTGTTCATTCACCCTGTAAAGAATTTTCTTTGAAGCCATTTATAAATATTTTTAAAATGTCTTTAAAAACATGAAATTCACTTCAGTTTCTTGAAACATGTTTATTGTCATGTAAAATATTTTCTCAGCTACCAATATCAGGATGATGAATAGTATTTGGTGATGAAAAGTGCATATTTTAAGCAAGAAAATACTGGGATCAAACTTCGTTGTCTGAGAGACATGGCAATTACTGCCCTGGACGGGCTTAAGATATTGAGAACTCACAAGTGAACAGCAGCAAATGTATGAGTTCTAAAAAGCATGACAGCAAATACTGTAGTGCAGTCATAAAATCTGACCTTTGAAAATGTATCTAATATCTTATTTTAATGATAAGAATCTTAAAAATTTAAGAAAATTGGATAATCTAATCAAAATTTGATTAGCCTTTTCACAGAAGACACCTGCTGATATGAAATGGGAAACTTTTCAATTAGCAGGAAGTGTCTTATGTAATATTTCCCACAGACAGGATGTCACATACCATAGAGTTTGATACAAAAGTTGTATTCACTGCTAGAATAGAAAATAGCCAATTAAGTCCAGTGAAGAGACTTGATCTTAAGACCAACTGGACCTAAGCCAGAAGCTCAAACTCTGTGTTATGCACTGGTTTGGAAACCTAAATACAGTGGTTCCAGTGAGTGAAATACCATCCCCACACCCCACCTGAAATGTTTTGAAACCTAGGATTAAAATGGTGAAATCTGGCACATACTTGGACACATTTTGGTCTTTAAATTCAAACTGGTTTTTAGGTGCACACAGCACACTAACATTTTTCTTCTTTTTTAGCTGGATTTATTTTTGCTGAAGTGGAAATTCAGTTTTTACTTTGCTGAGAAAGTGAATCCATGCTAAATACCTACACGATACTAAACAAATCACACACCTCATCAACATTGAGGATGTTCCTGTACTTGGTACTTCTTATCATCAAAGTGATTCTTATTTTGGTCTCCTGAAATAATAAAACAAATACAACTTTTATAAGGTGTATTTCAGGAACACACTGAACAAAAAATTACATTGTGTTGAAAGATCATTTTTTATTTTTTTCATATATTGTAAATACTGAAAGAAAAAAACAATCTTAATTTTTGGAAATATTGAATAAAAAGGTTAAGGTCAACCACTTTTTGAAGTGGGGTGCCTTTTCAGACATAGCTAGCTATATATAAATATATATTATATATACATATAAATACTGCCTAATACAATATTAAATAGATTTTGTGTTTTATTTCAATGTCATTAACTATGCATGTGCCATATCACTAGCTTTGACTCACTTGGTGGTTTGTAAAATGTATGAACATTGACAAAACAGGTTTGAGTCAATAAATATGGAAAATATATGAGCCAGGAATTTATCACCAGGGTCCTATGGCTGAAGAGATTTG